>CABHPR010150274.1:8111-30091 GCA_902168415.1 Peromyscus melanophrys
CCTGTTGTGAGGTGTGCAGTGGTGTGCCCCGTTGTGAGGTGTGCGGTAGTGTGCCCTGTTGTGAGGTGTGCAGTTGTGTGCCCTGTTGTATGAGACCCCTTAGCCCATGGCTCTGCTCTGGCAGCTGCAGGAAGCCAATTGAAAATGGACGTGAATGGGGCTTCCAGCCCAACCCAAACCTGGCTCCACCTCAGTCAGCCCGTGAGCGTGGTACCTCGGTCCCTGATGCCCAGGTCAGGGGAGGCCTGCTGGATGGCGTTGCACCCCGAGGTCACACCTTCAGCCAGCTGCAAGCTCCTCTGTGCACCATCTCTGCGCCTGCGCTTCCTTCCCCGGGCCTGGCCTGGAGTCTCTGCTGAGCACCAGGAAGGGTGGGAATGCCCGAGAGTTCACGTTAGTTGCTTGCTGCGGCGACCAATCCCTAGAAAGAAGCGGGGAAGACTGCTTTGGCCCACAGTTCGGAGCGTCAGTCTGTCCTGGAGGGAAGGCGGCCGTGTGAGCGGTTCACGTCTGTGGCAACACACACGGAGCTTCCTGTTCACGTGGTGGCAGGTAGGAAAGCAGAGGGAAGGGAACGTACGCACTTGGCTGCCCTTCTCCTCTTTTACTCAGTCTGGGACCCCAGCCCAAGAGAGAGTATCACCCGCGTTCTGGGCAGGCCTTCCCTGATTAGTGTCCTCGAAGGGACTTTAGTCAACCTGAGCATGGCAAACCTGGCTCTGGCAGGCCTTGCCCTTCTCCCCAGTTCCCTCTGCCTTGCCAGACTGTTAGCTTACATTCCTGCAGCTAGCCCCCAATGTCCATTCCCTTATGTGGCCTCTTCCTCCTCCTGAGGCTGACCTCCAAGGTCCAGCTACCGAAGTATTGAAGTCCAGCAATCAAAAACCCACTTTTGCTACCCTAATTAACATGCCCAATTGCAATTAAACAGCTCATCCTAACACAGGGGTTCCCATTTTACCTTAATAAACTGTCATTTGCCTATGGGCCACGTCTGTCTCCTCTCTATCCAGAGGCAGTCCCTTGTCCCTCTTGGGACAAATACCTCTGCCCCCTCTCCCCTGTTCCCTTCCCCTTCCCCCTTCCCCTCTATCTCCTGTCTTTGTCTCTTATTCCGGCCTTTGTCCCTCTGGGGCAAATAAATCTCCTTTGTGCTGAGAACTTGGTCTTGGGGGCCTGAGGCGATTCTGTTCCCGTTCAGCCTTCACAGACTTACTCAAAGGCGTGTCTCCTAAAATCCAGTCAGGTTGATAGTGAAGGAGCTCTGAACATAGCACATATCCCTGGAGCACCTCAAGAGGGCCACAGCTGCCTCCCCTCTGTGCGGAGACCAACCTGGGCTGTGTTCTGCAGTCTTCCAGCCGCTCCCAGGGACTAGAGCCCCCAGTTTCCTAAGCGCTGGTGCCGTCACCAATACAATCTAATCGGTTTTTCTTCCTCTGCTACCTGGCTCCAGCCACCTCCCAGTGTAGCCGGCTACTGGCTCACACACTTTTGCTCTGAGGTTTGCGTTTGAAGGAACCCAGATGAAGACAGGATGGCTCAAGGAGATGATGTATGGATGCACTGACAGCGTGTGGCACACGGTAAGCACCCAATTCATTTCAGTGAGCGTGATGGGCCATTTGTAAAGTGTAAGTGATGGATAGTCAGCTACAGGGTTTGAAAGAGAAGGTACATGTGCATACGTCAAACCCCCAAACTGGTCAATATTTGGTGAGAGGGGAGTTGCCACTCAATAGCCACTGTGATGTGTGGTCTGATCTCGTGGCTATCATGGGGGAGTGTGAACTGGGTGGATCTGTAGTCATTTAAAAGCTCCCTCTGAGTGTTCGGTTATCATAGGGAATGTGTGCACATGGGCAAATGCCATAAAGTGGTATTTAAGGGGCAGCTGGTAGACCACTGACATTTCAGCTTTAACATCTAGTCTTGGCTGGAGCCAGGCAGTCTCCATCATCTAGCCTGCTTCCAGGAATGGCTGGATTTATTTCATCTGCCGCCTGGCTGCTTGGATGCCAGGAGACACAGCCACGGTCTCTAAGAGGGAGAAAGCTCAGGCAAACCAGTTGTCTCCCTCTCCACACTGACAGCCGACTTGCCGTGTCTCCCTTTAGACCAAAGTCTGCCTGGCTTCATGGTCAAATGGATGAGAGGCTGAAGGCAGCACCTGTCTGAAGAAGTCCTCCTGAGCTGAAGACTACGTTGAGGACATTAGATGGAGTCTGGCATTTCATTAGAGCTGACCTGCCATGGTCCCTATAAACAAACGACAACTTTGTTCTCTGTATTCAGAGCTCTAATACGGGTACTCAGAGCAGACAATTCATTGTTGTGTGATCTGTCCCTGGTGGGTTCAATAAAGCCCCTGACCTCTCCCTATTGATTTCCAGTAGGACGCCCTGCTTGAAAATGGTTCCAGCCAACAATATCTCCAGGCCTTGCCTAGTGTACCCTGGGGGACAGAATCGCCCCTGACTGAGAGCCACTGCTGTGGAAGCTCTGAGGACCACGGAGAGAGGAGCTCCAGCTTTCCAATCCTACATGCAGCCAGCTTGCTGTGCAGTTGAGAACACGGCTCTGTGGTGATTATCATGACTTGATAATTCATTTCTCATTCACTGGTTTTGTGACCTTGGATATAAAATGGAAATCAACTCATACCACCAGCTTCTCATTGAGCTTAAAGTAAGATCCACGCTTATTATTGCAGTCTACCAGAACTAAGCCTCATTTACAGCACCCACCACGCTCCCTCGCTCTCCTGCAGCCCATAAGAACTCCATTCTGTACCTGGAGTATGAAAACCTCCTTCCAGTTCCTACTGCATGGGGCTTGCACATGCTAGTCCTTTTGGCTAGAGTATCTTCCTTCCCCTCACGTTGCTGGGTGTCTGGCTTCCTCCTGTGGCTCTCTCCTCAGCCCATGCATCTCCTCCTCTTGCCAACACCCCTCCCACCCTGCCCAGTCCCTCAGTAGCTCACCCTGGCCTCATCTTCACGCATCTTCAACATTCCCCCATTTATCTATCTTTTTCTCGTTTGCTACGCATCTTCCCGCCCACCAATGTGAGCTTCTTGAGAACAGGACCTGTGACAGCATTGTAACAAATAACGTGTCTTTACAGGTTTACTGGTTACTGTTCTCAAGGCTGCCGACCGAATAAGGGAGGAGGGGCTTATTTTGATTACAGTTGGAGGGAATGCAGTTAATCCCGGTGAAAGGCAGGGCAGCAAGTGTAGGAGGCAGTTCGTCACATCCACAGTCAGGAAGCAGAGGCTGAACAGGAAGTGGGGCTTCACTCCAGCGACTCACTTCCTCCAATGAGACTCCATCTCTTAAAGGTTCCTCAGAAGGTGACCACTGTCCTGAAGACACGTATGGGGACACCTGGGGTCATAACAGATGACCCACAAGGCCATTCTCTTCTCACTTCACGTGTTACCTAAAAGAGTAAACTGAGGCAGGCAATGAGGAGTGATAAAAATATGCAAGGTGAACCCTCTTCCTGTGGTAAACAGCTGCCCCTAGGGAGAGGAAGGGGGATTGTATGGACACTGGCGGCCAACCCAAGGCAGGCAAGCAGCTCCAGTGGGACCAGTCAGTTCCGGTGGCCCAGTCAGCTCCGGTGGGGCCAGTCAGCTCCGGTGGCCCAGTCAGCTCCGGTGGGGCCAGTGCAGCAGAAACACCCTTAGGGCTTTTGCCAGCCAGGACTCTGCCCCCTGCAGGCTCCTGGCCCCAAGGCTCCATCACTCACTTCTTTTTTTTTTTTTCTTGCATGCTCATGTTCTCTGTCTTCATCCCCAGCTGTCAACTCCTATGTCTCAAAGTGACACAAGTTAACTATCTTAAAGAACTCTGGATTCATCATGTCACTTCAGAAAACGGCGCTTCTCACTCCCGCCACACACCGGGTTGTCTTTCTCCCTCACAGCCAATGACTAAGTGTCCTAGGAGTTATTCTGATACAGCAGTCTTGCGCTACCAACTAATTGATAGACTGTGTCGTGAGTTAAATTGTGTTTTCCCCACAGATGCAGTGAAGTTTGAACAGGACTTTTGTTTGGAGGTAGGTCTTAATGGATATCATTCTCTAGGATGCGCTCTAACTCAGTGTGACTGCTGTGCTTGGGAGTGAGTGTTCAATGGAAGGAAACCCCAGGTTCTCTTCTCTCGTCCACACTGGAAGTCTCTCTCCATTTCCTCTGTCTCCTTCAATTCCTAGTCTGCAAGTCTTTGCGAATGAGCCCAGGTCCAGTGGAAGATCTTGTCTCAAAAAAATAAAATGGATCAGAAGACTGACACCCAGGACTGACTTCTGGCCTCAACCCAGGCACACACCCCTTCCTTATCAATACATAAAATAAACGCCGAAAACAAAAAAGCAGCTTGGACGCTTTGTGAAGGGCTACCAACTGGGAGTAAGACGTGACGGAGAGACACGCTCCGTTGATTCTTTTCTTTCTTCCACAATTACCAGGAAGGACAGTGATAGGAGACACTAGATTCCAAAGAGATTTTTTCCCTTTGCACATCCTGCCCAGCCCAGTGCCCGGTGCACACTCGTGTGGATGCACAAACATGCGCCTTCCTCTGGGATGGCTGGGGGCCTGTGCGTTGGTGTCATTTGCTGAATGAAAACCACTCAGTTTCGAAAACTCAGGCCGCTTCCCTGCTGCACTGGCCCTGCTCCTCCAGGCTGCTGGGTGGCTCCTGCCGTGGTTAGCTAATTGACACAATCTAGAATCACATAGGAAGGGGGTTGTCACCAGAAGAATTCCTACATTAGCCATAAACCACTGGATTGGGCGCTGAGACGTTAATCCGGGCATTGGCAGCATTCATGGACACACACACACACACACACACACACACACACACACACACACACACACACACACACACTCATACAGACATTCCAAAGTGGGAAACGGGCCTTTTGTCCCATCATTCACTAAAAAGACGAACTGGGCAATTGATTGTTTTACCAGCCAGCTCTGGGCTGGTGCTGTTTCCTGTTATCTCTCCTGGGGCCAAGGGGCTGAGTGTCACATGAAATGACTTTTTAATGTCCATCTGGGAATCCAGGAGAAAAGAGAGGTGGCAATACCACTCCCTTTGTAGCCTGTCTGTCTCTCCAGCACTTGAGAAAATTGGATGCTATTAAAATCAATTTAACTCTGAAGGGCAGTGAACGGAGGCTTCGGGGGGGGGTGGGGTGGTGGTGGGGGTGGGGGGGGGGGGGGGGGCAGGAGAGGCCTGCAGCTGCAGCCTGGGGCTTGCCTGAGCAATGTGAGACGCCACTGGGGGCAGGTTGGGACTTCTGCCCAGGATGCTCTTTCAGGTGGTCCCTGCACTTTTTCTTTTCTCTTTTCTTTCTTTCTCCCCGTCCTGCCCCCCCCCCCCCAGCAAATGGGGCAGTCAAAATTATTTCTGACCAGGCTAGATAGTCCAGCAATTAGTAGGGCTTGCCGCTCTTTCAGAGGACTCGAGTTTGGTTGCTGGCACCCACATCAGGTGGCTCACAACTCCTTGCAATTCCAGCTCCAGGGGATCTGAAGCCTCTTCTGCTCTCCGAGGAGACGTACAGTCATGTGCACATATCTACACAGAGGCACATACAGAGGCACGTAATTAGAAAGAAAACGAATCTAAAAGTAACCACTGCAGTGACCCACATCCCTCCTCTTTTTAGCAGCATGGGGTGCAGCACCTCTTTTGGGTTCTCGGGTGACCTCAGGAAAGTTGGGTGATGAGACCCCGTCCTTGGGAGGAGTTTCGGAGATTTGAGAGCCATGCTCCGACTTCACATTGCTCCTGGCCTGTGCAGAGCATCTGCGGACATGAGGGCGATGAAAGAAAAGTAGTATTGGAAGATCAAATATTTGTTTGGTATGATTAGCAACTACATCAAATTGAAAAACCTTCAGAATCATTCCCAGTGCTGGAGAGACGACTCAGCAGTTACGAGCACATACTGTTCTTAGAGAGGAGCCCCATTCAGTTCCCAACACCCAGTCAGGCAGCTCACAATGCCTGTAACTCCAGCTCCAGCCCTCTTCTGGTCTCTGTGGGAACCTTTACTCTCATGCACATACACATACTTAAAATAAACCTAAAAATGTGAAGACAGCGTAGGTCTGCTTTGAGGATCCATGTGCGGGATGAAGTGCAGTCCTGGCCTCGCTCACTCCCCATGGGCATGCCTTCCTCGCCATGGTTTGTCAAACCCTTCGTCTACCACTGTGGTTAGTCGGCATGGTGTACGGACTGTGAGCCTGGCTTGAAGCAGACTTTACTACTGCTTCCTCAGTCCCATCGGGTCATAGCAGCAGGCTGCTTGCCGGACACAGACTGCCGGTGGCTGGGTTCTCAGTTCACACACAGCAGCCGTGTGGCTGGGTATCTTGTGACAAACCCACCTGGTGTTTATGGAAATTAATAATCTAAGGTGGGAATTTGCCAGCCAGGATGAAAAATGGAGTGAAGAGATACCAGGGGGTACTGCTGGAGACGCACCTCAGGCTGGATGCTGAGGGTTGTGTGCTAGTGCAGGTGTGAATCCATGACCACCACTGGAGAGATTCTGGATGCACAGAAAGGGGAATTTAGTGAAGGAAGAGTTGGTGACACGGACAAGGGACAGTTATGACCAAAAGAAGATGAAGATATCACAGAAGAAGTGATGCCAGCAGAAGTCACACAGTAGAGGAACTCTTGAAGATAGTGGGGGACAAAAAAAACCCCCACAAAGAACAAAATGCTAGAAGTTGACCCAGTCTTAGAAGAGTGTGACAGTCAACAAGTGTACAGGATGCTCCCTGTGTGTGACAGTCACCAAGTGTACAGGGTGTTCCCCGTGTGTAACAGTCACCAAGTGTACAGGATGTTCCCCGTGTGTGACAGTCACCAAGTGTACAGGGTGTTCCTCATGTGACAGTCACCAAGTGTACAGGGTGTTCCCTGTGTGTGACAGTCACCAAGTGTACAGGGTGTTCCCTCCCTGAGGCAGGTCACATGTCTGAGGAGGGCAAGCCCTGGGCACTCTGACTTTTGGAGATTTTTATAGAGAAACAAACATCTTCATTATCAATATTTTGAATTTAAGCAATTTAGATAAAATGAACATTTTAAACCTTGATTATACCGTGTAAAATTGACCTGTGGTAAGAGTTTTAGTATTTGGGCAGCCATTTTAAAGACAGCTTTTTATCAGTGTATTTATTTGTTTTGAGACAAGGTTTTTTGCAGACCACGCTGGCCTCGAACTCAGTGGTGTAGTACTTCTGTTTCTCCTGCCTCAACTGCCCTGTGCTGGGATGGCAAGCTTCATGACCCTATCCTGTCAGGACAGCTGGGCAGGTGGTGGGGCGGTCCTCTCTTGGGGTGTGATAATGTCTAATATCAGCCCTATTTACAGGTGAGGTCTGCTAGCTTTTTGTTCTTGCTGCTGTAAAACACCTGACAAAAACAACAGAAGGGAGGGAGGGAGGGAGGGAAGGGAAGGAAGGGAGGGAGGGTGGAAAAGAGGGAGGGAGGGGGAGGAAGGGAGGGAGCGGGAAGGGAGGGTTTAGTTTGGCTCACAATTCACCGATATAGTCCCACCGTGGTGGGAAGCCATGGTGGGGGCAGCGGATACAGCTCGTCACATTGTATCCACAGTCATTCTCCGACACCAGCCCAGGAGATGGTGATACCCACTTGTAAGGTAGGTCTTCCCATCTTTATTAACCTAAACTAGAAAATGCCTCACAGGTGTGCCCAGAGGTTTGTCTCCTAGATGACCACGGATCTTGCCAAGTTGACAATCAATATGAGCATCCAAGGACGAAAACATTAGCATCCCTCCCCTGCCTTGCCTTGGTGCCCACATGCATCAAAGAAAGCAAGGAGACAGGCGGCAGGCGTCTTTCAAAGTCTGCCTGACACCGTGCTCCGTTGGGTGTCGGTCTTGCTGACTGGGTGGGCCAGGATGCCAGGGGCTGATGCCTTCTGTGGCAGCTGCTGCTGTTGACTTTGGAATACTCCCCCTGCCTGGGTTAGTCTCCCCCGTGCCTGGCTCTGGTTTTCAGTGAAGTAAGCCTGTGTGGGAGTTCCTAGCTGCTTCTCCCTTTTGGCTTCTCCCTTTTGGGCTGTCTTTTCACACCTCCAAGTGCTGGGTAGGAGTGGATGAATGTCACTTGCTTGGCTCTCTCAAGATGTCTTTCTTTGCCCTGAGTGTGATACTGTAAGCCTGAGATGTGGCCGACTGTGCCTCTGTGATGGCACCAGGCAGGCTTCTGCATGGCAGTGACTCTTCCTCATTGGTGGAAGTCACTCTGCTCTGCCATCCTAATGGGCCGGAGGAAGCTGATCCCCACCCAATACAGAAGACCAATTAATTATGCTGCCTTGAGCAAGAGGTGTTTCCCACCAGGGCCTCTGTCTTCACATTTGTAAAATCGAAAGATTGCATCCCGTGGTCCCCTACGGTCCCTGTCTCTAATGTTTTTCTGTTTATTTCATTTGTTTGCCTCATGTCCTTCTCCATGCTCTCATTACCTCTGAGTGTTGTAGACATCATGTCTGCTCACAGAGTTGAACTTCAAACACCCCACGGGAGAAACTAGCTCAAGCATGCTGGGATGGATGTTATTTGGGAGGAATAACTTGTCATTAAGGCATGATGAGTAGTGATGCTTTGTTTATGGAAATAACACTTATGAAGAAGGCAAAGAAAGGAGAAGAATGCACGCTCTGGTTCCCACACAGACCGTGTCAGTCAGCGATGAAGACAGAATTCTGAGAGAGGGGCTCCACTCCAGCGCCAGCCTCAGTGGATTCCTTTGGCCGTGATGTTGTTTAAGTTAATTATTTCTAGAAATCGTGGCTGATGAGAGCAAGGGGCCTTTTAGATCTCATCAAAGAGCCTGAGGGGCTCCCCGAGAATTTCATTAGGAGGAGACCAATTTAAAGATTAACTAATGTGAGAGACTCAGCTAGCTGGTTAATTGTAGCAGGCCTGAGCGGTAATGAGGAGAGCGAGGCTCCCGGTGGCTCATCCAGACCACAAACACCACGAAGATTGTCGGTGTTTCTGTGGTCCAAGTTCAGGGCGGACGGAGTCGTTGGCATTCTTAGACTCCAAAGAGGGATGTCCTTGGAACTCAAGTTCCTCCACACTGATGGGCTATGCATAATCTTGACATGGTATCCAACTTCCTTTCATTTACTTAAAATTCCTCAGCGGACTTCTAATCAAGTTTGTTCTCTGTGTAAGCTGGTCCACCAGGAAGAAGTCATGTGCACGGGAATTGTCATTAAGCTGCCAGATAGTTCTAGCCAGCAGCCATGAATCACTGTGCCTCCGGTATAGGAGACACCTCACATGCGTTCGCTGTCATTGTCTCAACAGCCCCACAGAGTGGAGACTGACATCTCAGGGCTATTGTGTAAGGTCATGTGGGCTGCAGTGTATCACTCTGGGGCACTATTCATATCATGTGAATATATCTATGGGATGGTACCTCCTGGAGTTATATAGTGTACAGTCTGTACAGCAGATTTAATAATATTAACTCTTTGACTATGCCATGCATTATCTAAGCCCTTGCATGTATGGCATTGAATTTAATCTCCATCACACTGTCTGAAGTTGATCCTATCTACTGCCCTTGTTTCACAGAAGAGGACTAGAGAAGTGTTTAAATGCCCTTTATGAGATTATACGTAGAATACATAGTGATGTCCACTTTAAACCTCAGCCTGCTCCCCTCATTCCCCTTTGACCCTCGGGAGCTTATGTTGGTACAGTGTCACATGGTGATATCTGCCTGTGATAACAATGTGCTTCCGAACCTATGAAGTGAGAATTGGTGGTAACCCACTGAGGGAGATGTTCTGGAAGGTTCCCCAGGCTAGCCACACATCAATGGCCACTTTGACCAGGCCTCACAGTTCCTTCCTGAGGAATCAGTTCACACCCCATATTTTTACTTAGAAAGAACACAATCTATCCCAAAAGATTATGAGTTTTTCCATAGTGTGGAGGAAGTGGATGGACACTCTGACAGCCACTCTAACTCCCAACCCTCCCAAGAAAACTGTTCAAGGAAGGGTGCAAGTTTGGGCCCCGGATTATTAAACTTCATAATGGCATCTGGCTGGGATCGACACAGTGTATGCCAAGGATTGGCTATATCTGTGGTGATCTCCCCAGGAGTCTTGCTTTTGCTGTTCCCGTGAAGGCACTAATGTGATAGGAGTCACCTGTGGCTAAGTCTGAAGGGATACTGACCAATCCCATCCAGGAAACGGTACACCCCTTCACAGGTGTAACCCTGGACACTGTTGTTCTTGTGGTCCATATTGATGAGGCTCCTGCCCTGACTTCCTCCTCTGCTGCCCTGCTGGGCAGTTTTAGTTTTTGTTTAGATTCTTGCTGTCCCTCAGGTGGGGAGGGCTTCCTGACTCTCCAAGTCCACACGGTGGCCCACAATCTTCAAGAAGTCTTGCTGTTGCTACGGTAACTCTCTCCAGCTCATTTCAGAGTGCAAGCTGCATCTCGTCATCTTGTCCAAACGCCTGGGGCAAGTTTGATTTGGGAGGAGAGCAGGAGGGAGTGTTTAAGTCAGATTGGACAATTTCATGCCCCCAGGCCACCTGGGCAGGGTGGGAAATAGTAAGAGGTGAATGGGGAGTGTCGTTCTGGTTAGCCTTTCTTATCCCTCCTACACCCCAGGACACAGTTCATTAACTTCTTCGGGCATCCTTCCTTCTCTGCACACTTCGCAGGCTCCAATGTCCTTAACCCACCCGGTCCTCAAGGAAGCCTCAGTACTGGGCTGCAGACATAAGCAGACAAGAGATCATGTCAACAGGATTGAAGTAGGAACCTTGGCCTGGAGAGATGACTTGGCAGCTAAAAGTATTTGTCAGCCAAGTACAAGGACCAGAGTTCAGACCTCCAGAATTCATGTGAACAGGTGGGCAAAGGGATCTACCTGCAATCCCAGCTCTGGAGGAAGGCAGAGTCAGGGAACACCCCAAACAAGCAGGCTATCGAGACTAGCTGTACTGGTGAGCACTGCTTGAGTCCCTGCCATGGTGAATAACGGGGAAGAACTATGGGCGCGGGAATGATTCCCAAAGTCAAACTTGGGCCTTCACGTATAGTCGCACCCATGAGCACCTACACCAGCACACACGTGTTCCCTCACACATGCAGAAACGTGCTTCACACACGTGCACACCCACAGAATCTGAAAATGGAAGAAAAAAATTTTTGAGTACAAATCAAAAGAAAGACTGACTCTCTGGGAAACTCACAATTTTGCCTCTTGACGGGGGTGGGGGAAAGAAAGATACAAGTGTAGGGAAGTCTTCTCTTCCACACCCAACGTTACACGGTGTCCCCAAAGACTCTGTTCCCTCAGGTAATATTCAGGGACTATGTATACAATCTTTTTCCCCTCTCAAAGTTGAGTATTCTTACACTGCTGAAAATTCAGTGTCATGTGTTTAAACTGTCTCGCTGAGCTCTTTTATGTGCATGTGTTGTGTGTGCATGCATGTGTGGAGTGTGTGTGTGCATGCATGTGTGGAGTGTGTGTGTGTGCACATAAGCATGGAGACCAGAGGTTGACATCAGAGGGCTTCCTCGGTCACTCTCCATTTTAGTTTTGGAGACAGGGTCTCTCACCGAACTTGTGCTTCACAGATTAAGCGAGACTGGCTGTTCACCAAGTCCCAGGAACCCTCCTGTTCTGCCTCCTCCGTGCTAGAATTACAGGACACTCCACTGCATCCACATTCAACAAGCATGCTGGGGACAGAATTCCAGTCCTCGTACTTCCATGGCAAGCACTTTACTGACCAAACTGTCTCCTCGGTCCCTTCTCTTTGGGCTGGGATAGAATCTCACTCTGTACCCCATGTTGGCCTGGAACTCATTGCAATCCTCCTGTTGTAGTCTCCTAAGTGTTAGGATTATAGTTGTGTTCCATTGTGTCCATTTCTCACCAAAAATTTAAACTGCATCATGGGGCACTTAATTCCTAAATACTTGACAGAGCCATAAAAAGCCCCTTCTTCCTTGCCCTAACGTGACTTGTCAGGGCAGCCCACACCATGTCTCAGAGGCTGTGGAGATGGGAAGTCCTCTGAAGAAAACAACCTGACATGTTGCGGATGTGGGGCAGTGGATGCCTCCAGCGGGGCTGACCACTGGGTAAGGCAGACAGGACAGGAGACGTGAACATCTTGGTTTGGGAGGTGCAAGGAATACCACAGGCCTGGGTTCAGCCCATGAAGCTTAGAATCTGGAAGGATGAGACAGGAAAGGAAATGCTGAAGGCAGACAAATCCCATCCATGTTCCAGGAATCTGAATTTCTTTTTTCCACTGAGGATGGAAATCAGCAATTTCTACCATACAGCAATGATTACATATACCTTAAAATAGTATTCATTAATAAGCGTTGCTACCATTATTCTAAGTGTCTACTAGACCTGTCTCCAGATTTTACTCAGTATGTTAACTATGTGTTTATTACTTACAAATTAAAAAAGAAATTGATAGCATGTATCAATCTGAAAAACTTAGAGTAGAGGACTGGGGATAAGTTTCAGCTGATAGAGTCTTGTATGTACAAAGTTCTGGGTTCCATCACCAAAACCCCATTAACCAGGCATGATATGGTGCATGCCTGTAATCCCAGCACTGGATACATAGAAACACGGTGGTAAAAAATTCAAGGTCATCCTCAGCTAATTTGAGGCCAGCCTATGACCTGGTATGTGAGACTCTGTCTAAACAGAACAAAATGAAACAAAATCCTTGGAAGAACAGTGTGAAGGTTTAAGTGTGTGAACGTTCGCTTTGAAACTCTATCTGGCTTCCCCGAGGTGTGTACAGGCAGCATTTGGCACCCATGTCTCATGGCTTCACCAAGCACTGCAGAATGGCCTCGCTCACAAGGACGGGTGAAACTGCTGCTCTGGTTTCCCTTTGATGGAATCAGATTCTGGAGCTTCTACATAAGCTCAGACAGGAACAGGAAAGCCCAGGAACTCCATGTGGGCACATAGCATGTAGAAAAAGTGATGAAGGTGGTGAGCTTGGGGTGGCGAGGCTTAAATCCAAGCATGGTGTGGATGAGAACAGTCCCCATAGGCTCATGTATTTGAACGCTTGGCCTCCAGTTGGTGGAACTGTTTGGGAAGGATTAGGGGTTGTGGTCAAAAGTCCATGCCATTCCCAGTTAGCACTTTCTCTCCCTCCCCAACTCCCCAATCTCTTTCTGCTCTGCCTTCTGTTCATGGATCAGTTGTAAATTCTCAGCTGTTGCTCCAGCACCATGTCTGCCTGCCTGTTGCCATGTTTCCTCCATCCTTCTGGAACTTTCTTTTGCAAGTTTCCTTGGTTCTGTTTTGTCATGGCAATAGAAAAATAGCTAAGACACCAAAGTATAAGTTTCTAATGGTGGAGCTGTGGAGATGGCTCAGTGGGTAAAAGAACTTGCCTTGAAAGCTTGAGAACATGAATTTAAATCCCCAGAGCCCACACAGAAGCCTGTCTAGAAGGTTGTGGGCCAGATTGGTGTGAGCACTGGGAAAATGACAAAATTACCCTATCTCAGACAACGTGGGAAGGAGGAGCAACACTCAAGGGTGTCTTCTGACCTCTATGTAGTCCACCTTTCTTTGGACCGCCAGTTCCCAAATAATGACACGGAGACTTCTTATTAGTTATGAATGCTTGATTGGCCTTAGCTTAGGCTTGTTTCCAACTAGCTCTTATAACTTGAATTAACCATTTCTGTTAATCTATGTCTGCCACATGAATCATTATCTCTTCTCCATATGTATGACCGACTCCCTCCACATCTCTCTGGCTTAATCCTGTGCTCCTCAGATTCTTTCCAAGTTCCTCTTTTCTCCAGAAAGTCCCACCTATTCTCTCCTGCCTAGCTATTAGCCATTCAGCTCTTTATTAAACCAATCAGAAGGCACCTTTGTACACATCTTCACAGTGTATGAAAAGATTATCCCACAACACCTCTATACCTGTGCTGTGCCACAGTCAGGCCCACATTCACACGTATAGATGCAAAATAAAAATAAATCTTTAAAAACTAAAATAAAACATCCTTTACAAATGCCATGTGGGAATCCTTTTCCAGAATGTAGCCCAGTGAGCCTCTCTGATCCTCTTCATCCACACACCCTTCTCAACCTGCCAGACCTAGCCTGGGTCCCATATCCAGTACCTCAGCTGGTGTTGCCTGGCTACCTCTGTTGGAATTGCAACCAACCTATAGGCTTCTACCAGGATCCACCTGATCTACCACCACCCACATGTCCCTCTGTACCACATCCAACCTTTCCACCCAGCCAGATCTATCTGCACATTCTAGCCTTAGACCAGAAGACACACCTGTATGCCAATACGGGTCCCCTGTCTACTTGACTTTATTCTACCCAAGGCATACAGCCTCTAGGCCCAACCTGCCCACAAATCCTATAAGACATGCCCAGATCACACAACAAAACTCCCAACAATATGAAAAAAATCTATCCTGAATCTTCTCTTCAAAACCTACCACACTGTAGAAATGTTTGCCAATGAGAACTACCTAGATGAACTCAGGACACAGAATATAAAAGAACAATCATAAACTTAATCAGAGAATTCAAGGAGTTTAAAGATCACACACACACACACACACACACACACACACACACACACACACGAGAGAGAGAGAGAGCACTCACACAATGAAGCACTCACTCAATGAAGTTAAGGAGAAGAACTTGAAGAGAAAAAAAATTCCCAACTGATGTACAAACAAACAACAAAACAAAAAACCACAAACACAAGGCTGATGAAAATGACAAAGACAACCCAGGACTTGAGAACGGAATTCAATAAGGAAATAGAAACCTTGAAGACTACTCAAACTGAAATGAAGCTGTAATTGAAACCCCAATAGCTCAGCTAGGAAACTCAAAGAAAAGCCTTACAAGTAGAATTAATCAAGCAGAAGACAGAACATCAATACTAGAAGATAAAGTAGAGGATCTAGACCAAATAAACAAGGAAAATTTAAAAAAAGGAAAGGAAGGTATAGGAAATCATGGGACACCATGAAACAACCACATCTTTGAATTATAGGGATAAACAAGGGAGAAGAATCCCAAATCAATGGCACAGACCATATCTTCAGCAAGACCATAGAAGGAAACTTCCCAAAATCGAGAAGCACACAGAACACCAAATAGACAAGACAGGAAGATAAAATACCATGGCACATCATACTTAAAACACTGTAAATACATCTAACAAAAAAAGTGTACTGAAAGCTGCAAGAGAAAAAGACGAAGTCACACGTAAAGGAAAGTTCACTATAATAACAACTTTCTCAATGGAAATGCAGAAAGCAAGAAGAGCCTAGAGCAATATACTCCAAGTCCTAAAAGAGTATGATGCCAAGCCTAGAATAATATACCCAGCAAAACTACCTGCCAGCCTGGGCTAATATACCCAGGATGATTGAAGGAGAAAAAAACTTTCCACAACATACACAGCCTATACTCAACAAACTAAACCTAAAGGAAATTCAGGAAGCAATATCTTCAGCTGAAGAAAGGAATAAGCATAGCAGGGAGACTGTGGAAAAATTATGAAGCCATAATTATTAAAATACAAACTACTATTGAGAACACAAACAACCACACCAAAAATCAACAACAGAATGACTGCAGTTAACACACACATTTTAAGAATAACTTCAAACACCAATGGCCTCAGTTCTCCAATCCAATGACATAAGCTGAATGAAGGGATCCAGAAACAAAACCCATAAGAAAAAGTTTTAAGGATCTGTACCTTCTTAGAGAAAACAGATGGACAAATGACATGGGATCAGGAAGCGAGCAGTTATTACTATCCTAACCTCTGATAAAATACATTTCAAACTAAAGCTAATTAGAAGAGAGAGAGAGAGAGAGAGAGAGAGAGAGAGAGAGAGAGAGAGAGAGAGAGAGACTTCATTCTAATTAAGGGAACAGTTAACTAAGAAGACGTTACTATCCTAAACATATACACCAAATTCTGGTGCACACAGTTTTATAAAAAATGTATGACAGGATTTAAACACAGATTAACACCAACCTATTAACAGTAGGTGACTTCTGTTACCCCACTTCTCCAATAGAGAGGTAATCTAGAAAAAATAAATAAATAAAAAGAGAAACATGAGAATTAATTGACATCATACATCAAATGGACTTAATAGATATCTATTGGGTGTTCTACCCAAAACCAAAACATACACGTTCTACTCAGAGCACATGGAAGCTTTCTAAAATAGGCCACATGCTGGGACACAAAATGAATCTTCACCAATTCAAAAAGATCGAAATCACTCCTTGTCTCCTATCTGACCACAATGTAATAAACTTAAAATTGAAGCAAACAAACATCCAGTAAATACACAAACCCATGGAAGTTAAACAATTCAATACTGAATGATAAATGGGTCAAAGAAGAAATTGAGAAAGAAACAAAAATTTCCTGGAACTAAATGAAAAAGAAAACAGAATACAGCAAAACCTCTGGAACACATTGAGAACAATCCCATGAGGGAAATTCATAGCTCAAAGGCCTAAGTTAAAAATCAGAAAGAGCACAAATAAATGGCTTAATGAATCAACTAAAACATTTGAAAAAACAAGAACAAACCAAATACAAACCCAGTTGACGACAAGAAACAATAAAAATCAGCAGAAATCAGTGAAATAGAAACAAAGAAAACATACAAAAATTTAACAAATCTAGGAGCTGGTTCTTTGAGAAGATAAACAAGATTGACAGATCCTTGACCCAACTTACCAAAAGAGAGAAAGGAAGGACCCAAATTAACAGAATCAACAATAAACAGAGAAATATTAAAACAGACACTAAAGAAACTCCAGATACTGTAAAGGAGTTTTTAAAAAACCTGTACTTAATTAAGTTGGTAAACCTAAAAGAAATGGATGACCATCTAGACTTTGCCAGATCATCAAAATTAAATCAAGAAGAAATCAACAACTTAAACAGACTCATAACAAATGAGATTGAAATGGCAATAAAAAACCTTTCAGCTTGAAGAAAAGGGCCAGCACCAGATGATTCACAGCAGAATTCTTCCAGATTTTCAAAGTTCTACAGCCAATCCATCTTAAACTATTAAAGAGAGAGAGAGAGGGAGAGGAGGAGAGACGGAGGTGGGGAGAGAGAGCAGTAGTACCCTAAACTCCTTCTATGAAGCCACTACTGCTCTAATACTAAAGCCAGGTAAAGACATAGCAAAAAGGAGGTCACAGGTCACTATCCCCGATGAACATAGACTCAAGCATGCTCAATATGACATTTGTAAAAGGATTACAGACATAGATCAAAAAGATCACCCATGGTGACCAAGTTGGCTTTATTCCTGAAAAGATGACCCATGGTGACCAAGTTGGCTTTATTCCTGAAAGGCAGGGATGGCTCAACATACCCAAGGCACCGAATGTATGAGCCACAGTAATGGACTTAAAAAGACAGAAACCACATCATCATTTGGTTCAGAAAAAGCCTTTGACAAAATCCAACATGCCTTCATGATAAAGGAATATAGGGCTAGAAGGAACATACCTCAGCATAAGTTGAGAAAAAACCTCTGTTGTAGAATATTATTTTAGGATGTGTTGCATTTGCTTATGTTGTGGGACATTTGTTTAATGATGCAAAGATATGTTACATTCTTTCATGTTGCATTTGTTTAACTCTGTGAAGCTGTGTTACTTTGCCTGTCTAAAACACCTAATTGGTCTAATAAAGAGCTGAACAGCCAATAGCAAGGCAGGAGAAAGTATAGGTGGAGATGGAAGACAGAGAGAATAAATAGAAGGAGAGAAAAGAGATCAAGGAGCAAGAAAAGAAGGAAGAGGACTTCAGGGTCCAGCCACCCAGCCACCCAGCCACCCAGTCAGCAAGAAATAATGAAAGGTATATAGAATAGAGAAAGACAAAAACACAGAGGCAAAAGGTAGATGGGATAATTTAAGTTAAGAAAAACTGCCTAGAAACAAACCAAGCTAAGTCTGGACATTTATAAATAAGAAAAAGTCTCTGTGTGTATTTATTTGGGAGCTGGATGGTGGCCCCCAAAGAGTAAAGAGTAATAAAACAACCAACTACAACCCACAGCCAGCATCATCCGAAGTGGAGAAAAGGTAGAAGCAAAGCCACTGAAGTCAGGATGAGACAGGGATGTCCACCGTCCACTCTTGTTTTCAGTATTGTGCTCAGAGTATTGGCTGAATCAAAAAGGCAGGAGAAGGAATAAACATAAAACAAAATAAAACAGGGAGAGAAGCCAAACCATTTCTGTTTGCAGGTGACACGATGCTATCTATACATTGATGATCCAAAAATTCTACCAGAAAAATTTCTTAGAAATGATGGACAAATTGAGCAATGTGAAGAACCTGCTTACACAAATCAATAGCTTTTCTGCACACCAACAGCAAACACACAGAGAAGGAGATCACGGACACATTCCCATTCACAACAGCCTCAAAGAAAATAAACTATCTAGGAATAAACCTAGTCAAGGAAGTGAAGGGCCTCTACCATGAAAACTTTAAACGTCTGATGAAAGAGACAGAGAGACACTAGAGAATGGAAAGACATCCTGTGCTTAGAGGAGTTAATGTTATGAAAAATGACCATCTTATCAAAAGCTATTTACAGACTTAGTGCAATCCCAATCAAAATCCCCATCTCATTCTTCACAGAAACAGAGGAAACTATCCTAAAATTCATACAGAACCACAAAAGATCCCAGATAGCCACAGCAATCCTGAACAAAAAGTACAGTGCTGGGGAGACTGCCATTCTAGATCTTAAGATATATTCCAGAGCCACGGTAATAACACAGCATGGTACCGGCACAAAAACAGACATGTAGACCAATGAAACAAGTTTGAAGACCCAAACAGGAGTCCACGTAGCCTCAGCCACTCAGTATATTTAACAAAGATGTCAAAAACGTACATGGAGGAAAGAAAGCAGCCCCGACAAACTGCTGAGAAAACTAGATGTCCGTAAGCAGGACGAGGAGAGCAAACCCGTATTTATCACCTTGAACAGAAGCTAACTCCAAAGGGATCACAGACCTAAATGTGGGACCCGAAACATTGAGATTCCTTGAAGAAAACATACACTATAGAGACCTAAATGATGCACGTAGGAAAGGGGTTTCTGAATGGGACTCATTTGCCCAAGAGTTGAGACCAACAATGGACAAGTGGGACTCTGTGAAACTAAAAAGTGTCAGCCCAGCTGAAGAAACCACCAGCGGGGTGAGGAGGAAACCCACAGAGAGGGAGAGAAGCTCTGCCATCTGTCCGTCTGACAGAGGATTAATATCTAGAATACACAAAGAACTCAAAAATCAAAGAACCAAAAAAAAAAAAAAGAAAAGAAAAGAAAAAGAAAGGAAGGAAAGAAGGGAGGAAGGAAGGAAGGAAAGAAGGAAGACACATTCAAAAAACAGGCTGGGGGCCTGGACAGAGAGTTCTCAAAAGAATAAAAAAGTGGCTAAGAAATAACTAAAAATATTCATTATCCTTACTATTTAGGGAAATGAGAATCAAAACAACTTTGGGATTTCATCTTACCTCAGTCAGAGTGGCACAGATCAACAAAACAGCCAGCAGCACATGCTGGAGGAACGTGGGGAAGGGGAACCCTCCTCACTGCGGGTGGGATTGCAAATGGATACAGATACGATGGAAGTCACCATGGAGAATTCCCAAGAAGCTAAAAATAAACCTGTGACCTAGCTGGACCACTCCTTGGCATATATCCAAAGGACCAGATGCCCTGCTCCTCAGATCCGTGGTCAGCCATGTGCGCTGCCGCTCTGTTCACAATAGGTAAGAAACGGAAACAACCCAAGTGTCCTACAACGGGATGAGTGGATGAAGAAACTGTGCCGATGCACTGTGGAATGCTCGAGCTGTAAAGAAAAATGAAACCAGGAACTTCGCAGGCAAACGGAGGGAGCTATAATTGATCACGCTGAGTGAGGTAACCCAGAGCCAGAAAGGCAAATGTAGCATGCCCTTTTCTCATCTGAGGCTCCTAGCTCCAAATCCTCAGGCGTGGTTGCCTACCCTGGAGTAACTGCAGAAACGGAGAGAGTGAAGGGGTCGGGAGATGGGCGAGCAGTGGACAGGGTAGCAAGGTTCAAGTGATCTGACTGTAGAGAGGGAGAGAGGAGGCTCTAGTCGGTGTGGTGGGGTGAGGTAAGGACAGAGGGAGGGGAGAGTGAAAAGTACCTGCCAGGGCCGCGGTCCCGCCAGTGTCCACGCTGCCCACCTCTCCCTCAGGTGGTTACAGCAGAGTGAGCCCAAGGCCCCTCTCCAGCCTGAGTCCCACTGTCTCATCTCCTTGTCAGTGCAAACAAAATCAAAAGGCCAGACTCTTCTGTAAGGGAGCATTTCTTTTCCACAGTAGCAGCTTATTGCTGGGTCATAAAATCAATTTAGTGGATCACAACAGACATTAAAACACAGAATAGAAAATGGCAGGTGTCACAACCTCGGTTAGGCATTATCTTGTGATACTGGTGTCTGTTTTATGTGCATGTGTATGTGAGCACATAAAACAGAGATGTGATGTGATTTATTTTCTGGCAGTGGGTAATAACCAAGAGCTTGAAAAACAATGCTGTGGGGTTTCCTCTGTTGCCTCAGATAGAAGTTGCCACAGTGGGGACCAATCAGAGACAGAGGTGTACCCTAAAGAAATAATTTAATGTAGAGACCACAGCTAATTTAATCTCAGAACTACAGTTGTATTTTAGCACATGTTAATAAAAAAAATAGTACTCCAAACATCTGGGACTCCGATATCCTGCTTAATATTGGGGACCTTCTGCAGACCTCATGAGTCACTGTGTGCTACTGGGGTGACTTTGGTCTCAAAAGTAAATATGGCATGCTAATCAGCACATTTTGGGAAACGTGGAAAACGGAAAGAAATGAGGTCAGCAGAGTATGATGAGAGGGCTAGCCTCAGACCAGGGTGGACCTCAGCCTCAGTAGCTTGTGTCTTAGTCACTTAAGTGGGGTTAATTACACTAGTTTTTCTAATTCTGTGGGACTTCTTTCACAACCAAAAAGACAATGCCAGCAGAAGTTATGTAAAATGCGGAGATTTGGGAATGAGTGCTATTGGCAGCAGAGAGAGGGCTGGGGGAGTGGATGGCTCAGTCCATAAAGCGTGTGGCTTCTGAGCTCAAGGACCAGAGTTTGTTCTTCAGAGACCAGATAAAAAGATGAGGTGAGCGGGCCATCTTTTTACTGTTGCCTGATGCAACTTAAAATCACCCAGGAAGAGTCTTTATTAGTGAGAAATTATCCAGATCAGGTTAGCCCGTGGGCATGTCTGTGGGGGATTGTATTGACCCACCTACCCTCAATATGGACTGGGTCATTTCCTGGGTTAGACCCTGCATTGTATGAGAGACCTTGCATTGTATGCATAAGCAGCTAGCAGGCAGGCCGCATGGACGCAATCCCCTCTCTGCCCTTGACTATGACATGGTGTGATGATTGGGTCTCAAGTATCGGCCGCTGTGAATTCCCTGCAATGTGGACTGTGACCTGAAGTGATGGGCTGAAGAAGCCCCTCCCCAAGTTGCTGCTGTCCAGGGTGTTTTATCACAGCAACAGGAAGCCTAGTAGAGTACCAGGTGGAGTGGGGGACACTTGTCCTCCCAGCACTGGGTAGATGGGGACAGGCTGATCTCTCGGGCCCACCCACTGGCCAGCCAGCCTACTTGGTGAGTTCTAGGCCAGTGAAAGACCCTGTCACCAGAGGAATGATGCCTGAGGTTGTCCTCTGGCATCCAAAACACACACACACACACACACACACACACACACACACACACACACACA
>CABHPR010150274.1:31306-62161 GCA_902168415.1 Peromyscus melanophrys
CACACACACACACACACACACACACACACACACACACACACACACACTCACTCACTCACTCACTCACTCACCCCAGAAAGAGGCTCAATGACAATAGTGATTACACTAAAGTCCAAGTTAGTGACTGACGGAGTTTTATTAGGGTTCCTCACAGGAGGGTGGGTGAGGGAGGGGTCCTCAGGGCAGGGATGACTCAAAAGCAGCTGCATCCCAGGGAGCCCCCTGACCTGGATGATGGCTCAGGAAGCTACAGCCTGAAGCTCTGTGCAGCTCACAGGAGTCCACTGGTCTGAGTGCTCTGTTAGGGGCAGGGACGCAATGAGCAGCTGCGCAGTGGAGCAGACCTGGCATGTGTCGAGGCGAGACAAGGAGATGTTCCTTTAGTGGTCCTCCGTGGGGTCCCAGGGGCAGCAGCATCTCCTGAGAACTTGGCAGTCCTTGGACCACCCTGACACCCACATCAGCGTCTCTGGCAGTGGTCTAGCAGTTTGCTGTGAGCAAGATAGTTGAGAACTTCTGTTTTACACAATCTTTCACTGGTTAACCGAAAGAGCTGTGGGGTTGTGTCATGCACTAGAGGAAGCCAGGGAAAGTGGTTGGTATGGGAATCTGTCCCACAGCTGAGTTCTGAAGGGGTCCCTGGGATGTGTGGATGAAAGGGAGGTTTATTAAGGAGCCAAGGAGCCATTTCGGTTCCACAGTTCAAGGCCTCCCTGTCCTCCAACCCCTCTTAAAAAGATTTATGTGCCTGCGTACTTGTCTCCAGGAATGCATGTATGTGCACCATGTGTGAGCTTGGTGCTGAAGGAGGCCAGAACTGGAGTTCTGGAGTTATAGGCAGTTGTGAACTACTGTGTGGGTGATGGACACTGAACCTGGGTCCTCTGTAAGAACAGCAAGTGCTCTTAACCATTCAGCCATTTGGAAAAGCTCGGGTTCACATGACCTGGGCACTTGGCTCATTCCAAATCCCTCTCAACACATTTTCTTACCAGGTTCTCTCTAAATCAATACTTCACTTAATACAGAGAATCTTAAATAGTGATGTGGGTTCCTCTAAGATCTGCATGCTGGGACACACAAGGGTGGAGGGAGGTAAAAGAAGCAGGGGCCACTATTTAGAGAGTGCTGACAAGCAGCAGAAGGCGACTTTCAAAGGCAACTGTATTCAGTTGATTTGGGGCGATGAACCCCAGCACAGAGGTAACTACGGCCACCATGGCTCCCTCATCCTCCTCACCACAGCGAGGTTACGGAGCCATCCTAGGGTCCATCGGCACAGAGAGGATTGAGGTACATACACAATGGGATTTTCTTCAACTGCAAGAGAACCAAGTGACGTCGTCTGCAAGAAAATGGACTTGACTGGCGATTGTGATATTGAGTGAATTAAGCCAGTCCCAGACGAATATCACATTTTCCTCTGATTTGTGCTTCCTAGATTTTATCATTTACATAAAAGAATGTATGTATAAATGACATAAACAGAAATAAAACTTCAGGGGGATAAAAGGAGTAACGGGAGGGAGAGAGAATATGTTCAATATACAAAACATTCTTGTAAGAAAAACTAAAAATCTCTATTATTAAAATAGAATAATTTCAATAAGTGTAATAATTTTAAGAAGTTTAGTATAAGGCTTCTATTATGTCCACTTTGAATAGTATAGACGCTCATCCAGTTTGCTTTCTGTTGCTGTGACAAAGCACTCGGTCAAAAAGCAGTTTAGGGAGGAAGCAATCGATTTGGTTTCCAGTTCCAGTACCATCACTGAGAGAAGTCAGGGCAGGAACTGGGAACAGAAGGCATGAAGCACACTGTTCGCAGGCCTACTCATGGGCTCTTGCTCAGCCAGCTTTCCTTTACAGCCCAGGAGCGGCTGCCTGGGGAATGGTGCTGCCCACAGTGGGCAGGATCCTCCCGCATCAGACAATAGTGAAGACAAGCCCTACAGATATGCCCACAGATTTCCTCTTCAGGTGACTCCAGAGTGTCACGTAGACAGAGTTACCTAGGGAGGATATAATGCTGAACTGCTTCTAAGAAAGCCTCCCAGGTGAAACTAAGGCAGTGCAGTTCTGTAACGCGGCTTCCTGCCTGGCTGACTAGGGTCTGGAGTTCTGGAGCAGGAATGACCATTTAGAGCAGAGGTCTCCAACCTTTTGACATCACCACAATGTCATCTTTGAGTGTGGCAGGCTATTCTGGAATGCATGTGGCCCAGGAGCCAGAGATTGGATACACCTTTGATATAAAGATAGAGTCTTGTTCACCCTCAAAGTATACACAGTGAGCATAAATCCTTCTCAGAACATTCTTCAGTCTGTCTCTTCAAGTTTCCCATTGAACTGGAGAAGATGTTTGGGTTTGTGTCTCTCAAAGATGTCCTCAAAGCATGCAGTGACTGTTGGCAAAGCGGGACACCTGCTAAGCATCTGGGTGCTGCGTGTGGCTCACCGAGTGCCCTCTGTCGAGGACAGTCTCTTCCCCTGCCTACCTTCCCCTCCCATTTGTGTCCAGAGCCTTCTGCTGGTTTTCCTGACATGCAGTTGAACCTCACCTCCTTGGCCTTCACCTCATCTTTCTACTTTAACTTTTGAGAAGATTTCTTGATCTTTATTTTATGTATGAATGTTTTGCCTGGGTGTATGTATGTATAGCATATGTGTGCAGTGCCTGCAGAGGTCAGAAGAGGGCGTTAGAGCCTCTGAAGCGGGAGTTACAGACAGTTGCCAGCTACCATGTGGGGTCCAAGAACCAAATTCAGGTTGTCTGCAAGAGCAGCCAGTGTTCTTAACCATTAGGCATCTCTCCAGCCTCAGGTTCCTATTTTAATATCCAGTGTCCACTGCCAGACAGTCCCTTCACATCCCTGGGGCTTTCCTTCCCCTTCCACCCTTCAGAAAGTCTCTCCACCCACTGAGCAAGAGCAAAGTCCTCTCCACAGTTCAACCTCTCCAAGAGACCCGCCTTGATCTCAGCAGGATGGGGCCACACTCATACCACTATAAGCCCATGACAGTTACTCCCTTAGGAGCTCTTCCACCATGGGGACCCATTCTAAAGTCAGATTTTGTGGATCAGTGACTTCAGATTTTCATAGACTTTGATTTCTGCACAAAAATGTACAATCTTCCCCGTACCTGGTCCTTTCTCCCAGGTTCTTTAAAAGAATTATTTTATTTTATTTTCTGTGTATGAATGTTTACCTGAGTATGGATATATGCACCACATGTGTGCCTGGTGCCCGCAGAGGTCAGAAGAGGGCATTAGATCCCCTGGAACTGAAGCCACTTATGATTGTGAGCCACCATAAGGGTGCTGAGAACTGAACCCACATCCTCTGCAAGAGCACTCAGTACTCTCGACTGCTGAGCCGTCTCCCAACCCCACTCCCAGGTTCTTATTACCTCGGCTTCTGGGACCACAAACTTTTTTCCACACCCGGCTGTCCAAAACTCACATGCTCTATTGTGCTTCTGTGGAAACTAGGCAGAGAAGGACAGGGCTAACTCAGTCTGGATCCCCTTTGGCTCAGGTTATGCAAGGAGCCTAGTTCCTTCACCTCACACACCCCTCTCTAAACAGTGCACCTAGCAACCTCAGAATCCTTGACCCCCCACCTGCACTGGGTTACACCTACTTCCATCTTTCCACATTATGAGTTTTCTTACCACAGGTAACAACCGAATTTATACAATTTCTCTTCAAGTATACATCTAATAAATCTGGTTATGAAGAACAGAAGAGGGCTTATCTAATCTGAACCAGTTTGGGATATATGTACAATACAATAAAATTGCATCCTCTAGTAGCCTTTGGAAAGAACCCTCTATTTACCATCTCATGCCTATTAATTATGGGCATGCACACAATTAAAATCAGATGCATTATGGGAAGGGACACGTGCAGTGGGAAAAATGAATGTATGACCTAATCTATCAATCAAAACAGGGAGACACCCAAACAATGCCTTTCGTAAGCAGCTCTTGCTTCTCTTGAACTCCATGAAAGGAACAATAATGAGCTGTCTTCGTACCCTCACAAAGTGATGGCTGTCAGTCTTGCTCCCTCTATAACATGCACTAATCCCTTGCTTTGAATAAAAGTTCCCTTGCTTCTTCTGAAAATCTGTGTGAGCCCAAATTTTCACTTCTCTGGATAAGGCCGAAAACCTAGAAACACCGAGCCCAAACTCCAACCATCAGTAACAGCGACTGCTGCAGGAGCACCAGCCTTCAAGTCCCCATAGGCTGAGCTCTCACGGACATTTTAAACATGAATCCAAGTTTGAATTGGTTCCCACCAAAGTTTCGAGGTTCTAGTGTCCTGGGACAAAGGATTGGACCATGGACACATGGTTAGAAATAGAAATGGGAAATATTCTTAAGGAAGAGAAAGCACTCTGCGAACGGGAGTGGGCAGGCAAGCGGGGGAAAGTCATCCACTCAAAGCTCCTCTATAGGTCATTCCCATGGTACCGCCTCTGCCATGTGCACAAGGCAGGCTTTTCCTGAGCATGCTGTGTGCTGTTTGTTCCCCAGATGGGGAAGGGCTTCCAGGTTCTCTCTGTCAACTGGCTTCTTTTATTTGTTAGTCACGATGTCTCTTCTCTCCAGTCTCTACTCTCTGGTCACACAGGCACTGGGATCCACCTGTGGTCATCCTTTGCTGGCTGCACTGTGACTCTGTAGTCTGCCACCTTCCAGCCTTCAGTGTATGCGCTGACTTTCCCTCTGCCCTGCCTGGCTTCCTCCAGTGGAATCCCACTCTGCTAACTAGACCTCAACATCCCCCTTCCCACGTTCACACCCTCAACGTCAGAACATTGGTCAGGTTTCTCCCAGAACTACTTCTGAGCCCATCTTAGGAGGGAAATTTATTCACTCTGAAAGTTTGCCTCCACGTCACTTCCACTCAAATGTCCCTTCTGTTCTAGCTCAGGACGATCAGTCCCAGTCCCTTGTCACCCCACAAGGTCTGTAAAGTCTCCTCCTGGTGAAGCCCACCCAATGCTCCCCTGGACCCCAGGTCCATTCTCCATTATCTCTGTTCTCACTCTTCTTATTTACAAGCTTTGACTATCAGCTGCATAGACTCGGATTCTGCAAATTAGTCTGTGGTCTCTCTGCCCACACCAGAGACTGTGGTGGCTGCTCTTGTCAACTTGAATGAACCGGGAATCAAGTGAGACAAACCTCTGGGCAGGCCATCGAGGGCACTTCCAGGCAGGATGAACTGGGCAGAGAACTAGACAGTCCTAGAGTGGATGTGGCCATCCAGAGGCGATTCGGGTCTGTAGAGGTCTGGGGGAAGCCATGCTCCCTGTCTGCCTTCACTTCTTGCTGCTGAGTGCCTCCATCCCACTTGGTTGCTGTGCCGTTGAGACCATCTTTTGCTGCTGTGAGAAGCCAGTTTCTTTATTCTTCCTACACGGACTCACAGACTGAAGAACAGTCTCTAGGAGTCGTCGGGCCTTCAGTTGGGGCCGGGGCAGCTGAGCTATGCAACTCAGTGGACTGAGCAATCACTGTGTGCTCAGCCTCTCCTGTGTGCACACAGTGATTGTTGGACTAACCAGCCACCACTTGGAGAGGAGTTTCAGAAGGGACAGAGGAAACACTGAGTCCTCCTCCTGATCCCGCCAAGGGCCCCATGGTATGGACTCTCCAGGGTCAACTTTCCATTCTTTTCCTCAACCACCCTAGAGGGGTCAGGTATTTCACAAGGCCTCTCTTAGACTGGCTTGGTTTTTCTGTCTGCTTTGTATTTGCATATGCAAAAAGATCAGAGATCATTCTCACATGCATGCATTTTCTTTCTTTCTTTTTTTTTTTTTTTTTTTGGTTTTTCGAGACAGGGTTTCTCTGTGTAGCTTTGCGCCTTTCCTGGAACTTACTTGGTAGCCCAGGCTGGCCTTGAACTCACAGAGATCCGCCTGGCTCTGCCTCCCGAGTGCTGGGATTAAAGGCGTGCGCCACCACGGCCCGGCACATGCATGCATTTTCAAAGACTGAGCCAGAAAGAAAATCCCTTTAGACATTTAAAAAAAAAAAACAAAAAACAACAAAAAAACCACACTCTTAGGTGCTAAAAACATTGATGGGTCGGAAGCATAAATAACTTTGGAAAAGCTGCCTTCTTGGAACAGATCTGAACAATTTGTCCAGTCACTGTATGTCAAAAAATTTATGTATGAACAAGCATTTCCTGGAAATACGTTAACCAGTGGTATCATCTCTGGTAGCTTAAGTGATAAAAGACAAAGATGAAAAACATGGAATGTGCTTCTCCAGAGTACATTTGTACCTTGAGGGTGGATATCAATTTGCCTCCCATAAATCATGCTGTTTCCCAGCCAGTTTACACCAGTATCTTGTTCGTGTGCCTGGTCCTTCCAAGCTTGACTCTACCGGTCATGATTTTCCTACCTCCTCATTCTCACACCCTTCTTACTCCAACAGGGGAAAAGCCAAGTCCTCAAGAGCTCAGGCATCTGTGGACTTTCTCTCTCCTACCCTCCCCACCCCGCCCCGCCACCCCCAGGCTTCCCTGTCTGCAGTTTCTCCACTGATTTCTGCAGAGTAGAAGGTTTTAATGTCCCTCTTCTTCTTTACAAATTAACACGGAAATTCTGCTGACGAGCCTTCCCCTTTCCAGGGCTTAAATCCCGGGGCTCTTGAGCTGTGACAATTTAAATGAACAAGATTTCAAAAAACTGATGAATGAGGTTTATAATGAGGTTTATAATGTTTTACAGGAGCACACAGGGAAATCCTCCTTCAAGACTTGTGTAGGACAAAATGGCGGGTGGCAGAGGCGTGTGTGTGTGTGTGTGTGTGTGTGTGTGTGTGTGTGTGTGTGTGTGTGTGTGTGGTGGAAGGAAAGCTTAATGAAGGATAATTATGAGCCATCAGATCTGGGAAACCTTTTAGTGTGTGACAGTTAATCTTGATCCTCAACTTGACAAGATTTAGAATCGTTATGGCTGTGTTTGTGAGGACTTTTCTAGATTAGGTTAATTGAGGTGGGAAGATTTGCTCTAAATGTGGGCGGCACCATTCCACGGGCTGAGGTCCTGGACTGAGGAAAAAAGGAGAAAATGAGCTGAGCATCAACACTCATCTTTCCCTGCTTCCTGACAGGGTTCCATGTGACCTCCCCACCCTGATGAATTGTGCTCTAGTCTCCTTTCTGCTGCTACCACGATAAAACACCATGAACAAAAGCTGGAGGGGAGAAAAGGCCTACTCCATCCTTTACTTCAAGTCATAGCCTGTCATCAAGGGAAGTCAAGGCAGGAACTCGAGGCATGATCTTGAAGCTTTCTAGCTCCCACCTGGGCTCATGCTTCTGTAGCTTTCTTACATAGCTCAGGACCACCTGCATAGGAATGATGCCACCCACAGTGGACTAGGCCTTCTTTCATTAATTAATAATCCAGGCGATATCTCTCTTGCATGTCCACAGGCCAATCTGATCTAAGCAATTGCTTAATTGAGGCTTTCCTCTTAGACAATGCCAGGCTGTGTCAGGTTGACATTGCAGCTGTCTGGGACAGACTCACACTGTCAGCTTATGTGAACCTTTCTCCCTTAGGTAGTTCTCGTCAGGTGTTTAGTTGCAGTGACTGGAAAGTGAGGAACATAGGGAGCCATCTTCATCAAGTGCCTCAGAGAGACAGCTGAAGCAGAGTTGGACATGGCTGTCATTTGGCCATGGCTACAGCGTCAAGTGTAATTTGGGCCTCCAAAAATCCAAATCTTAGCTCTTTATTATTGCTAAGGAAGTGTGGTTCAGGCTGAGAATGATCAGTGACCAGAGAGACTGAACTCACTCCCTGGGGAAGGCACTCTGAGGTGTCAGAACACAAGTCTGTTTAACACACAAGTTTGTTCAAATGATAACTTTTGGGTGACTTTGGGAGACAGAGACAGGATGCCTGGGGCTCCCTCACTGACTGTCAGTGTGTCCCAGATCCAGTGAAAGACCCTTCTCCTCTGGCCTCTGTGTGCACACTCACAGGCTTATGCACCTTCACAGACATGTGCTCATACACCACACACATACCACCCTCCCAAATAAAATAAATAACGTAAGAAAATTAAAAAATAAGAAAGACTAATTGGCCAAATGAATAAAAATATACGACTCAGCCACACACTGTCTCCAAGCAACCTACTTCAAGTAGAGTAAAAGAAGTAAAATTAAAATAAAGGACTGAAAAAGATAGGCGATGCACAAGGTACTCAAATCAAAGCAGAAAAGATGCACTCATTCTGGAGAAAGCAGACCTCAGAGCACAGACCTCAGGGCTAGATGGGAGGACCCAGGAATGAGGAAAGGGTCAACCTAACAGAGAGATGACAGGACTCTCAGTGCATGTGGGGTAAAGAAAACAGAGCAGCTGAAAAATGAGGAAAACACGGTAGGACCAACAGAGAATTAAACAGATCCATAGTCCCTGGACCTCTGATTCAACCGCTGACAGAATAGCCAGCCTTAAGCAGAAATGAGCAACGGCCATGCTGCAGGGGCGGATGGATGTGTGCGCATGCATGCACGTGTGCACGTGTGCATGTGTGTGTCTGAATTACTCTATTGACAAGAGGGAAGGCATTCTCGTGTGCCCACAGAACATGTGCCAGGATAGAGCGTACACTACGCTGTAAAGATGACCTCCACACATCTGACGAGCTGACGGCACATGAGCCAAACGAGAACTCAGAAGCAGGAGATCAGATGAAATCTCCCCATGCTCAGAGCTCAGACAACGCACTGCCAGAGAACCCCAGAGGAATTCTCAAGGCAAACACCCAAATCTAAGGTGGATCTGAAAGACACGCTTAGCAGGTAAAATTACAATAGAAAAGAGGAAAAGTCTCAAATCAATAGTGTGAGCTCCCATCTGAAGAAGCAAGAGAGAACAAGAGCAAAACAAGCAGCAAGTGGAGGGAAAGGAACAGCAGAGGGAAATGGAGGGAAAGGAAGGAACAGCAGAGGGAAATGGAGGGAAAGGAAGGAACAGCAGAGGGAAATGGAGGGAAAGGAAGGAACAGCAGAGGGAAATGGAGGGAAGGAAGGAACAGCAGAGGGAAATGGAAGGAAAGGAACAGCAGAGGCAAAGCGGAGATCAGTGAAGCTGAAAGGAGAAAGCAAAGGCGAGACATGGAAATAAAAGTTACGTTTTAAGAGATTAGTACAATCAAAAAACCTCTAACAAGACTAACAAAGAAATCCAGAGAACACGAATGGCCAGTAACAGGATGAACTGGCCGCTGTCGGATCCTGCACACAGCAGCATGATGACGAGAGGGTTTTGTGGATGACTCTCAACTTTGGTTAAATAACCAACTCATTTTCAAATGCCCTTAATATGAAATCAGTGATTTGAATAGGCCTATGATTACAAAGAAAATGAGTTCATAAGTTAAAATTCTTGAAAAATGCTGCCCGTGGTGGGGCACACCTTTGATTCTAACACTCAGGAGGCAGAAGCTGGAGGATCTCCATGAATTGGGTGCTACCTAGCCAGTTCCAGGTCACTCAGGGCTTTATAGTGAAACTGTTCCAACCATCCCAGTAGCCATCATCCCCCCACCATACCCCAATCACCACCATCACCATCACCACCACCACCACCACCATTACCACCACCACCACCATCACCACCACCACCACCACCACCACCACCACCACCACCACCATTACCACCATAACCACCACCATACCCCAAACCACCACCACCATCACCACCCCCCAATCACCACCTCAACCAACCAAACAAAACTCCTGAAAAAGAACTTTCCAGACTCAGATGGGTTTGCTGACAATCTGTACCTTCTGGGTAAAAGAAACTTCAGAGTAACTTCTCAATTACATTAGCAGAAGACACATTTCCCCAGTAATTTAATAAGCTAGTTGCAGTAAAGCCCCACAAAGAGAGTATAAAAACTTTAAAAAATGGAAAGAGTGACAATCTGACTCCCTTATGAATAAAGATATGATTTTTTTGTCTCCCTCTGTCTGCTGATGTGAGGGAAAGAGAAACTGCCCTTACCTTGACTGCTGACAGTATGCTGCCCAAACTGGACAAGCAGGACACAAAAGAAAGTGACTACAAACTTTGCCAAGACAAGGCAGGCCAGTCCTGCTTCACAGAAAAGTCCGTCAGATATTCTAGACCCATAGGCTGAAGATGAATGCCTCAACATTGCAGAGGAAACTTTGGTGACTGTCCAGGCAGCCTGGAATGCCTTTGCCTTCTCTGTTACCTAAAGAGTAGCCTTTTACAGTTATTGACTGAAAAGACTGTTTCTTCACTATATCTCCACAAGAAAAGGATAGGGAAAATTTGCCTTCACAGGGCCTACTTATAATTCTCAGCCTGTTAAAAGATGTCAATGGAAGGTTCTCCCACAGGGAATGTAAAAAAGCCCCAACCTATGCCAATATTTTGTGCAAAAACTGTTGGAACTAATTTGTGTACAGTTTCCACAATCTATAACTTACCATTATATGGATGATATCTTATTATCTGATTCATATGTAGATACTTTAGAAAAAATGTTTGAAGAGGTAAAGAAAGTTTTGCTTCACTGGGGATTACAAATTGCTTCTGAAAAATACAAAGAGGAGATTCTATTAATTACTTAGGATATAAAATAGGTTTCCAAAAATTTGACCCCAGGAGAGATTGATTGCAAACTCTTAACAACTTTTAAAGATTGCTAGGAGACATTTCCAATCTACGGCCCACTATTGGGATGAAAAATGATGAACTGAGTAATCTGTTCCAAACCTTAAATGGTGACAAGGACTTAAATCATCCAAGAGAATTATCAGCTGAAGCTGAGAGAGAATTGGTTATGGTGGAAAAGAAATTACCGAATGCACATGTGGATCATGTGGATCTGAAGCTTGATTGCGTTCTGGTTATATTACCCTCCAAGCATTCCCCTGCAGGGATTTTTAATGCAGAGGGAAGATATTATCTTGGAATGGATATTTTTACCACATAAATAAAGTAAGAAATTAAAAACATATGTGGAAAAGTTTTCTGATTTAATTCTAAAAGGAAAATTAAGACTTCATTAATTGACAGGAATGGACCCAGCAGAAATTGTAGTACCTTTAACTAATGAAGAAATCTCCTCTTTATGGGCAGGAAATGAATATTGGCAAAGAGCTTGCAATAATTTTTTTGGGAGAGATTAACAACAGATATCCCAAAAGCAAGAGACCTCAATTCATAAAAAGAACCAGTTGGGTACTTCCTCACATTATATGGGAAACACTAATCTCTGGAGCCCCTACATTCTACACTAGCAATAAATCAGAAAAGGCAGGATATAAATCAGGAAACTTAAGCAAAGTGGTTCAAAGTCCTTATGATTCTGTGTAAAAGTCAGAATTGTATACCATTCTCATGTTACTAATGGATTTTACAGTATCTTTCAATATAGTTACTGACTCTCAATATGTAGGAAGAGTTGTTTTACATATTCAAACATCTGAATTTATTACTGATGAAACAATTAACTTCTTTATTTATACAATTACAGGAAATATTCAGGAATAGGAATCATCATATATTTATATATGATGCATATCAAAATTAATAAAGATTTGATTTGAACAGGAGAGACTTCTTAATAAGGAAAAGTGATAGCTTATCAACCAATCTGGACAAGCAGGACACAAGGAAAAGTGGCTGCTAAACCTTGCCAAGCCAGGGTAGGACAGCCTTACAAATTTTCCTGTTTCTGAAAATTGTCTGTCGGATATTCTAGGCCTATAGTCAAAGTCGGATGCCTTAACATTGTAGAGAAACATTGGGTGACTGTCCAGGCAGCCAGCTGTTTCTGTCACTTTTTACATTTTTCAGGAGTTGCTTGCTTGCTCAGGTAATATTATTTTCCTTCTCAGGTCTTAGATGGGGTTGAAGATTAGATAGTTATAGTTACAATCCTCTCATATCTTAGCTAAGGACATATTAGATTCAAGAGTTAGACTCTTTAGGACAGGACAGTTATTAATCTATGTAATTTGCCAATTACCTATGGTGTGGACATTTAGAATGTGTTTCTAGCTTGATGTTGCTCTTATAGGTTGTAGTTCCCTTTTCGTTTGGCCTTTGTTGGCCTTCAGTGGTATCGGGAGCTATAGACATCAACAGACTGGCTGAGGTAGGGCCATGGATCCAGACATGGCCCTCAGTAGCAGCCTTGGCCCTGATGACACCATGGCCCTAGGTAACAGTGTTATCCACTTCATGACCTTGGTGACAGCAGCACAGCCCTTGAACATCAACATAGTCACAGGTTGTGGCCTAGACCCTGGGTGGGCATCCATGTGGCCTTTGCCGTGGGCCACTGGACATCAACATAGACTCCAGCTGTGATAGGACCATGGGCCCAGACATGGTCTTAGGCAGCAGCCCAGGCCCAGATGTCATCATGGCCCTGGGTGTCAGTGTGGGCCACTCAGATTGGCATGCCCCTTGGCAGCAGCATGTCCCTCGGACACCAACATGTCCCCAGGTGGTGGTCCAGACTACAGGCCTCTGTATGGCCCTCAGTGGCAATGGGAACCACAGACATCAACTAAGGCCCCTTAGCTGATTCACAGCCTCAGACCAAGTTGGCCCTTGGCAATAGCTGAGGCTTGGACATCACCTTGGACTCGGGTGGCAAGAAGGCCATTCACACTAGCCTGTTCCTTACCACACTCACCACTTCAGATCCGCCTCTCTCTCCAGCCCATGAACCACTGTTCTTCTCTTCCACCTCCCCACCCTGTGCTCACTCAACATGACAGTGTCTGAGGGTCCTGCACCAGAGGCACTGGGCAGGCAGTGCATGGCTGAGCCCTGCCCCCACCAGCCACATGGCATGGCGCCTGTTTTTGTTTTGTTAATGTGGTCACTTAGTGCTCTGAACCTCTCAGCAACACCTTCATGTGTCCCACAAGTTTTGGAATGTTGTGTGTTCATTCTCAACCACTCCTTGAAGGTTTTCAATTTCTTCCCTGATCCGTTCTTCACTCCAGAGTGAGTTACTCAGTTTCCACGAGTTTGTAGACTTTCTGTTGTTTCTGTTGCTATTGATATCTACTTTAATCCATGGTATCAGATAGGATGGAGGGTGTTATTTCAATTTTCTTGTATCTGTTGAGACTTGTTTTGTGTCCAAGTATGTGGTTAGTTTTGGAGAAAGTTCCATGAGGTGCAGAGAAGAAGGTGTATTCTTTTGGGTTATGTTCTGTAAATATATGTTCTGTTAGGTCCATTTGGTTTATAACCTCTGTTAGGTGCAGCGTTTCTCTGTTTAGTTTTTAGTTTTTATCTGATGACCTGTCCACTGGTGAGAGTGCGGTATTGAAGTCTCCCACTATCAGTGTGCGAGGGTCAGGATTTAACCTGTAGTAGTGTTTTTTACAAGCTTGTGTTCTTGTGTTTGGTGCACAGACGTTAAGAATTGCAATATCTTCTTCATGGATTTTTTCTTTGAGTGTGTAGTGTCCTTCCCCATCTTTTCTGATTAGTTTTGGTTTGAAGTCTATTTTGACAGATATTAAAATGTCTACACCAGCTTGCTTCTTAGGTCCGTTTGCTTGGAATACGTTTTTCTAACCTTTTACCCTGAGGTAATGTCCATCCTTGATGTTAAGGTGTGTTTCTTGGATGCAGCAGAAGGATGCATCCTGTTTTTGAATCTATTCTGTTAGTGTTTTTTTTTTAATTGGGAAATTCAGACCATTGATGTCGAGAGTTATAAATGAACAGTGCTTGTTGATTCCTGTTATTTTGTTGTGGTGTAGGATTTTGTTTCTTTTATTGTTGTTGTGCTGATCTGTTATTATTTATTCCTTATGTTTCTTATGTGTTGTTAGCCTCTTCAGCTGCACCTTTCCTTCTAGCACCTTCTACAGGGCTGGGTTTGTAGATAGATATTGCTTAAATTTGATTTTATCATGAAATGCCCTTCTTTCTCCATATGTTGCAACTGAAAGTTTTTCTGGGTATAGCAGACCGAGTCGGCATCTGTGGTCTCTTAGAGTTTGTAGAATGTGTGTCCAGGCCCTGCTGACTTTTAGAGTCTCCATTGAGAAATCAGGTGTAATTCTAATAGGTCTGCCTTTATACGTTATTTGATCCTTTTTCCTTTTGGTTTTTTTTTTTTTTTTGGTTTTTTGAGACAGCGTTTCTCTGTGCAGTTTTGCGCCTTTCCTGGAACTCACTCTGTAGCCCAGGCTGGCCTCGAACTCACAGAGATCCCCCTGGCTCTGCCTCCCGAGTGCTGGGATTAAAGGCGTGCACCACCAACGCCTGACCCTTTCGGCTTTTCATATTCTTTCTTTGCTCTATACACTTAGTGTTTTGATTATCCTGAGCCATGAGCAATTTCTTTTCTGGCCCAGTCTCTTTGGTGTTCTGTATGTTTCCTGTACCTTGATAGGCATCTCCTTCTTTAGGTTAGGGAAATTTTCTTCTATGATTTTGTTAAATAGATTTTCTTTGCCTTTGGTTTCTTCTCCTTCCTTTATTCCTACTATTTGTAGATTTGGTCTTTTCCCAGTGTCCCAGATTTCCTTGATGTTTTGTTCCTGGGTTCTTTTGGATTTCACATTTTCTTTGAGTGAAGTATCCATTTTTTCTGTCTTGTCTTCAATGCCCGGGATTCTCTCTTCCATCTCTTGTATTCTATTGGTGAGGCTTCCCTCTGGGAGTCCTGCTCGTTCCTAGTTTTAATCTCCATTTCCCCCTAGGTTTTTTTTTAATTGATTCTATTTCCACTGGCAGGTCTTGAACTGTTCTCTTCATTTCGTCCTGCTGTTTGTCTTAATAGATTTGTTAGTAGATTTATTCATTTCCTCTCTAAGGGCCTCTAACATGTTCACAAAGGCCATTTTGAAGTCCTTGTCTTGTGCTTCAGCTGGGTTGCATTTCTCACGTCCTAATTTAATAAGGTTGCTGGGCTCTAGTGGAGACGTATTGTCCCAGCTGTTACTGTGTTTTTATGCTGATGTCTAGGCATCTGGGTTTTGGATGGTTGTAATTCTAGGTGCTAATATCTGGTCACGTCTTTGCTGGGTGAGTGTTCTGTCCCTTTTTTTCCTGTTGCTCTTTCTGAGTTTTAGGAGAGTTTGGTGGCTGAGGGTCGCCTGTTAGGGAATGCTCCTAAGATCCTGCCAGGTGTGGCCACTGGGGGTTCCAGGTAGAATGTGTTTCTTGATGGGAAGCTGACACTTAGGAATGGAGGTGGGCTAGAAGGGAGGGCTGAGGGGGTCCACGGCAGCGGGGAAAGCAGGGCATTCCACCAGGATCTGCTTAGTCTCCTGGGAATGCGGGCAAAGAGGGAAGAGAGGCCACAGCTGGTAGTGTGCTACAGAGCTGGGGATGAGACTGAGGGATTGGATTTGGAGGGGAGGAGGGAGAGTGAAGGTCTGAGGCTCACTTACCTGCTTCCCTGGCCTATCTGTTTCCCTGGCCAGAGGGTTCCTGGGGAATGCTTTGGGAGTTGGTGACTGAGAGAAAAGGAGGAGGTGGTGAGCGATATAAGAATTCTTAACAAATTTTCAGCAAATAGAATTGAGATACATAAAAAGCCAACCTCAAAAGGTCACATATTATATGATTGCATTTCCATAACGACAAAATTATAGAGGCACAGAGAAAATTAGCGGTTGCCAGGGGCAAGGGATGTGGTAATGATGGTGGTGGGGAAGAGGAGTGTGAACTTCTTGGGGGTGAAATCACTCACATCTGGACTAACTTTCTCACTGATCTATGCTTGTGATAAATGCTATAAAGTTATTCACACCATGCGCCTGGATGTTTTCTAGATTCCAAACTGTCTTACAGGCTGGGAAGAGGTGGCCATTCGCAGAGAATGGGAAAGGACACAGGAAGTCCAGATGGCCCTTGCAGCCTTCTGTGCATCTGTTTATGAGCAGTCCTTTAAGAAGATCACGGGTGGTTGCTAAGAGCTGCAGCCATTCCCTCCCGCTTCTAAATCAGAACCCTGCACTGTGACAGCAACAGCTATCGTTGGCCCTCAGCTTTCCAACTCGGTCATTTCCCTGTCTCTCCTTCCCCTGCTTTACCACCGCTGGGTGAGCTGCATCTGGAAAGGGCAGCACAAAGGAGATTGCCTTGGTGTGCCTAGGGTAGATTTAGTCTCTCCTGCAAAGATGCTCATGGTTTCAAGCCAGAATCCCTGTGGCTGGTTTGGAGTCCACAGCTCTGAGCTTGGGATGTGACAAAAAGCTAGTATTGCTGGCTGGAAAGCAGTCACAGGAGCGGGGGGTGGCAGGGCTGGAGAGTGGAGTGGCTGAAGCAGACAGGGGATGAGGACCAGCAGGTGTAGTCAGAACCCAGTGACTTCCAGAATCCATCGCTCTCGGAATTCTGAATGGCTCTAGGAACAGAACACTGAAAGTAATAGGCCCCTCTAAGGCGTTCTCCCTTTGCCTAACAGCTACCCTGTGAAATATTTAGAGGAATCCGGCATTCTGCAGCCCAGCGAGGAGCCCGCCACAGGCAACCCCCACAATGGAGTCTTCCATCTCATCTGCAGGAAGTCACCAAGGCAGAGCTCACATCTGTGCATTTGTGAGATGTCGGATCAGGGTACATGAAGACTTCCTCTGGCCTCAGCTGCAGCGCTTGCTCTGACTGTGCCTGAGAGCGGTGCCCTCATACATGTGCGGTGAGTCCAGAAAGGCTGACCTTGGGAACTTCTATTCCACTAAAGGCAATTTGCTCCCAGCGTCATGCTTGACCAGGATGCCCGGCCATTCTCTTACAGGTGTATTTCTGTGAAAATTGCTTCTCAGAAGTCAAGCTAATTTACAGCAGGGTATGTCTTTGATATCCTAATTCAGTCTAGACATCTTTTTTCCTACTTCACCTCAAAGCCTGTCTCTTTATGGGAGCCCAGCTGTCAATCATTCTCAGCCCTCAGAAGGGACTCAGCATTCTCATGGGGGAGGCATCCGTATGCTCTGCCTTCTTGTCTGCTAGACTGGAGCCATGGAAGCCCAGTACTGCCCCTAGTACCCAACTACTTGGTTGCGTCTCTGTCCAGCAGGTTGACTCCCGTCAGCAATCTCATTACAAGCCAGACTCAGTTCAGTGACCAGTGTCAGGGCCCTTCATCTACTCACCTCAATAAAAACTTAAGGCTCAACTTGCTGGCTCCAGTCTCTCACTAAACCCAGGAAATGAGAGATAATGCTCATGCCTGCACCAGGAGACCCACACTGAAGAGCGAGCCAGCAGCATGGTGCATTCGGAAGCCACCAAGCTTCCTAATCTAGGCTGGGGCAGTTGTACCTGAAGCCTCTGTAATAAAACTCTAAGTCCTAAGGATAAGATTTTTAAAAAAGTGGTGCAGGAGCTCACCAAGAAATATCCAGAATATTTCTTGGAAGGACCAAAGTTTCTCATTACCATTTCTTTGATAGTATTTTCAGTCTATGTGCACACGATGGTCTTAAATGCCTGGGCAAAATTCTAGACAGATTCACAGCATTTGTTTTCTTTTAAAGGTTTGTTTATTTCTTACTTATGAGTGTTTTTCCTGCATATGTGTCTGTGTACCACATGTGTGCAGTGCCCAAAGAAGTCAGAAGAGAGCGTTGGATGCCCTGGAGTTGGAGGTGCAGGTGGTTGAGTCAACATGTGGGTGCTGGGAGCTGAACCCAGGTCCTCCCAAGAACAACCAGAACTTTGAGCCATCTCTCTGGCCCCCAAATTCACAGTGTTTGTACATGGTCCACATGCTTCAGAGTCTGTGGGTTCTGTCCACACATACACGGTTCTAGAGTCTCAGTGAGGTTCGTGACGTGGGAGAATGGGATGAGTAGATCCATTGTCCAATGTAAGTTCCTTTATGTTAAGGCAAGTGCAGCCATTTTCAGACTGGCAGATGCCTCTGTAGGTAAAGCAATTGCCCTGCAAGCGATCAGAGGACCTGAGTTCAAATCTCTTGAACCCATGTAAGGCCAGACACAGTAGGGTGTGCTTGTAATTTCAGGGTCCCTGTTGTGAGATGAGGGTGGAGACAGGAGACTCTTCAGAAACTTGAGGGTCAGCTAGCTTAGAGAAGCACACAACAAGGAGACCCTGGTTCAAACAAGGTGGAAAGTGAGCACCTGAAGGTGCCCTCTGACCTTCATCTGAGCACTGTGGCACACATGCACCCCTCCCCTGCATGTACATGCCTTTATGAGCACACATGAACACACACACACACACACACACACACACACACACACACACACAAACACACACACACACCATGGATGGACCCAGAGGGTCAACAGCTGAGGTTATCTTTTGGCCTACAGACACAAAGGCACATTGAACCTGCACACACACATGTACCTATATACATGAACATGTACATACACAAGGGGGCTGGAGAGATGACTCAAGTGTTAAGAACACCAGCTTCTGGTCATACTTCAAAAACCTCTATTCCACAAAACTGGAAAATCTAAAAGAAATGGATAATTTTCTGGATAGGTACCACATACCTAAGTTAAATCAAGACCAGATAAACTATTTAAATAGTCCAATAACCCCTAACGAAATAGAAACAGTCATTAAAAGCCTCCCAACCAAAAAAAGTCCAGGACCAGATGGTTTCCGCGCAGAATTCTACCAGATCTTCAAAGAAGAGTTAATACCAATACTCTCTAAATTGTTCCACACTGTAGAAACAGAAGGAACACTACCAAACTCCTTCTATGAGGCTACAATTACCCTGATTCCTAAACCAAACAAGGATACAACAAAGAAAGAGAACTACAGACCGATCTCCCTCATGAACATTGATGCAAAAATACTCAATAAAATACTGGCAAACAGATTCCAAGAACACATCAAAACAATTATCCACCATGATCACGTAGGCTTCATCCCAGGGATGCAAGGGTGGTTCAACATACGAAAGTCCGTCAATGTAATACACCATATAAACAAACTGAAAGAAAAAAATCACATGATCATCTCACTAGATGCAGAAAAGGCATTTGACAAAATCCAACACCCCTTCATGATAAAGGTCTTGGGGCGATCAGGAATACAGGGAACATACCTCAACATAATAAAGGCAATTTACAGCAAGCCAACAGCCAACATCAAATTAAATGGAGAGAAACTCAAAGCAATTCCACTAAAATCAGGAACGAGGCAAGGCTGTCCACTCTCCCCATACTTATTCAATATAGTACTTGAAGTTCTAGCCAGAGCAATAAGACAGCATAAGGAGATTAAGGGGATACAAATTGGAAAGGAAGAAGTCAAGCTTCCCCTATTTGCAGATGACATGATAGTATACTTGAGTGACCCCAAAGACTCAACCAAGGAACTGATACAGCTTATAAACACCTTCAGCAACATAGCAGGATACAAGATCAACTCAAAAAAATCAGTAGCCCTCCTATATACAACTGACAAACAGGCTGAAAAGGAAATCAGAGATACATCACCCTTTACAATAGCCACAAATGATATAAAATACCTTGGGGTAACACTAACCAAGCAAGTGAAGGACCTGTTTGACAAGAACTTCAAGTCCCTGAAAAGAGAAATTGAAGTAGATGTCAGAAAATGGAAAGATCTCCCATGCTCATGGATAGGCAGGACTAACATAGTAAAAATGGCAATTTTACCAAAAGCAATCTACAGATTCAATGCAATCCCCATCAAAATACCAACACAATTCTTCACAGACCTGGAAAGAATAATATTCAACTTTATATGGAAAAACCAGGATAGCCAAAAGAATCCTGTACAATAAAACAACCTCTGGAGGCATCACCATCCCTGACTTCAAGCTCTACTATAGAGCTACAGTAATAAAAACAGCTTGGTACTGGCATAAAAACCGACATGTGGACCAATGGAATCGAATTGAAGACCCTGACAGTAATCTGCACACCTATGAACATATAATTTTTGACAAAGAAGCCAAAAGCGTACAATGGAAAAAAGAAAGCATCTTCAACAAATGGTGCTGGCATAATTGGATATCAACGTGTAGAAGGCTGCAAATAGATCCATATCTGTCACCGTGCACAAAACTTAAGTCCAAGTGGATCAAAGACCTCAACATAAATCCAGCTACTCTGAACCTGCTAGAAGAGAAAGTAGGAAGTAGTCTTGAACGCATTGGCATAGGAGATCGCTTCCTAGGTATAACACCAGTAGCTCAGACACTGAGAGAAACAATCAATCAATGGGACCTCTTGAAACTGAGAAGCTTTTGTAGAGCAAAGGATACGGTCAACAAGGCAAAGCGACAGCCCACAGAATGGGAAAAGATCTTCACCAACCCCACATCTGACAGAGGACTGATTTCCAGAATATATAAGGAACTCAAGAAATTAGACATCAAAATGCCCAACAGTCCAATTAAGAAATGGGCTATAGAACTAAACAGAGAATTCTCAGCAGAGGAAACACAAATGGCTGAAAGACATTTAAGGAATTGCTCAACATCCCTAATCATTAGGGAAATGCAAATCAAAACAACTCTGAGATACCACCTTACACCTGTCAGAATGGCTAAGATCAAAAACACTGAAGACAGCTTATGCTGGAGAGGATGTGGAGCTAGGGGAACTCTCCTCCACTGCTGATGGGAATGCAAGCTTGTACAGCCACTTTGGAAATCAATATGGCGCTTTCTTAGAAAATTGGGAATCAATCTCCCCCAAGATCCAGCTATGCCACTCTTGGGCATATACCCAAGGAATGCTCAATCATACCACAAGGGCACTTGCTCAGCTATGTTCATAGCAGCATTGTTTGTAATAGCCAGAACCTGGAAACAACCTAGATGCCCCTCAACTGAAGAATGGATAAATAAACTGTGGTACATATACACAATGGAATACTACTCAGCAGAGAAAAACAATGACATCATGAGGTTTGCAGGCAAATGGATGGATCTAGAAAAAATCCTCCTGAGTGAGGTAACCCAGTCTCAGAAAGACAAACATGGTATATACCCACTCATAGGAGAATACTAGTTGTGGAACAAGGATGACTGGACTGCTACTCACAACACCAGGGAGGCTACCTGGAAAACAGGACCCCAAGAAAGACACGGGGATCTCCCAATGACGGAGAAATGGATGAGATCTACATGAACAGTCTGGACTTGAGTGGGGGTAATGAGGGGCGAGGGGTGAGGGAAAGAGAACTTGGGGGAGCAGGAGATCCCAACTGGATCAAGAACAGAGAGGGAACACAAGGAATGTTCATGGTAAATGAAGACCACATGAGAATAGGAAGAAGCAAATTCCTAGAGAGGCCCACAGAAATCCACAAAGATGGCCCCGCAATAGATTGCTGGCAATAGTCGAGAAATAGCCCGAACTGACCTACCCTGGTGATAGGATGGCCAAACACCCTAATTGTTGTGCTAGAAACCCCATCCAGTGACTGAGGGAACTGGATGCAGATATCCACAGTCAGGCCCCGGGTGGAGCTCTGGGAGTCCAATTGGCGAGAAGGAGGAGGGTTTATGTGAGCAAGAATTGTTGGGACCAGGGATGGATGGAATACAGGGACGAGTGGCCAAATGAATGGAAACACATGAACTGTGAACCAATGGCTGAGGGGCCCCCAGCTGGTTCAGGCCCTCTGAATAGGTGAGACAGTTGATTGGCTTGATCTGTTTGGGAGGCATCCAGGCAGTGGGACTGGGTCCTGTGCTCATTGCATGAGTTGGCTGTTTGAAACCTGGGGCTTAGCAGAGACGCTTGGCTCAGCCTGGGAGGAGGGGACTAGACCTGCCTGGACTGAGTCCACCAGGTTGATCTCAATCCTCGGGGGAGTCTTTGCCCTGGAGAAGATGGAAATGGGGGGTGGGCCGGGAGGAGGGGGGAGGGGCGGGAGGGGGGAGAATGGGGGAATCTATGGCTGATATGTAAAGTTGAATTATATTGTAAAATAAAATAAAATAAATTCAAAAAAAAAAAAGAACACTAGCTTCTTTTCCAGAGGACCATAGTTTTCATCTCAGCACCCACGTTGGTTCCCTCATACATGGACACACATCTTCCACCTCCGAAGTCCACAATACTCATTTCTGGGAAAGGCTTAGCACAAGGTTGAGCCAAGAACTGTCCATACTGATTCCAAGGTCAAAGCGTTGTACTCATAAATAACTAGCATTTAATTAGAGCCGTGGGAATCACTTATCCATAGGTTTATAGCTTGTACTTATTTCTAGTAGGTGTCACTGCATAACTGAATTCCCCAGTCAGCTTTCTGAAAAAGACTGCCCAGGAATTTGTATCTCAAAACACTTATTCTCTCTTTTGTACTTTTAGACTCAACAGAAACCAGAGAGAGATGGAGGAAAGATACTTAAACACAAAGCCTGAACCTGGGTGGGCAGAAATAACCTTGAGTAAAACAGCTCTGGGCAGTCACTTAGAGCTCCAGCTGCTCCCACTTAATCTCAGGGAGGGCAAGGATGGAATACTCAGGGTCTTCAGAACAGCCCAAAGTCAGCAGGGTGAGAGATGAGGGAGGGAGTCAGCTGGAAGAGAAGCTGGGCAGCTGGAAGAGAAGCTGGGCAGCTGGAAGAGAAGCTGGGCAGCTGGAAGAGAAGCTGGGCAGCTGAAAGAGAAGCTGGGCAGCTTCTGTGTTTTCTTGTTGACTTCTGAGCAGCAGTGGGGGGAGGGAGAGCCAACACCTGCACTAGCCGCGCTGGTCTGAGCAGAAATTCCAAGCTGACATTCAGTCGCACATCCAGGAAGTCATGACTTGATTCAAAGCCTGCCAGTATGCATCAGGTTCAGCGTGACAGCCATGTCTCAATCTGACTTGAATTATTTCTTTTGGAAGAAATAAATTTATTATTAAGAAATTAAGACTTTGAATGGGTAATTCACTATTAAAAACAGAACCAAATGTGTGAATGAAAACCCTCCCGACAATCTGTTTCTGATCCTGTAGGGCATCTGTGTTCAGTTTTATTTCTGTAGGTGTAAAATCTCTGTAACAAGCAAGCAAAAATAAAGCATTTTCTTAACTGCCCTCGTGTTTGCTTTAAAAGTGTGTGTGTGTGTGTGTGTGTGTGTGTGTGTGTGTGTGTGTGTGTGTGCTGAATTTGTGTGTATGGACCCATGGATGTGAACGTGCATGCTGCTGCACTCACCTGTGTGTGCACATAGACACCAGAGGTCAATGTTGAGTTCCTTCTTCAATTACTTTCCAGTTACTTTTGTTTTTGGATTGATTTTATTTTTGCTTATGTTTGTGTGTGCACGCATCAGTCTATGAGTGTGTGTCACATGTGTATTAGTGCCCATGGACACCAAAAGAGGATGTCAGATCCCCTGGAGCTGGAGTTACAGGCAGGTAGACAGGAAGCAAACTCAGGTCTTCTGCAAGGGCAGCCTGTGCCCTTAACTGCCGAGCATCTCTCAGCCTTCTTTATTCATTTCTTTAGAGACAGTGTCTCTCTCTGACCCAGGAGCTCGCTGTTTTCAGTAGATTGCTGGCCAGCAAGTCCCGAGATCTGCCTGCCTCCACCTGCAAGTTGTGAGGGTACAGGGATAATGATTGGCCTGGGTGCTGGGGGTCCAAAGCCAGATCCTCAAGGGTTGCCCACTGAGCTGTCTCCCCAGCCCCAAGCTAACTGTAATGACACCCTGCTTTTTACTTTTGTTCTAACCCCCCTTCCTGAACGTGCCTTCAAAATCTCAAGTGCCTCCAGTGGCTGTTTTCTTCCTCTGGCCTTTTGTTGTGTGAACGTGCTGTAATTTAACCTGTCCCTTGCAGATGCTACCTCTTCCGGCCTTTCTGATATGATTAATCACCTTCCTCCCCATCATTCCAGAGCACACACATCCTTAGTGAACACTCCTAAGTGGACTTGTGTTTACAGCATGTGGTTTGGGTAGACATTACCACATGGCTTCCTTCTTAACTGTGCACTGATAGTAAGTTTCCAGTCTTGCCAATTCTCCACAGATCAGGATAAATGCAAAAACACAGTTGTCACCTCCGGAATAAGAGATAGTTTATTCTGGAACCAAATATGAGCAACCGTGACTCGGGAGCACAGACTCATGTGACTCTAAATACCATGTTCCAATGTGGTAAGTTTCACCAAGTTTTTATAGTAGCAGAACAAAGAAAGTCATAAATCAAGGTGCATTAAAAGCATACTGGTAGGGCCAGCGGGGTGGCTCAGAGGTGGCTTGCTGTCAAGCCTGAGAATTTAAGTTTGTAACACTCCAGCATTCCACCATCAGTAAGTTTAAACAAGTCAGCTTGTGGAATGTGTAACACAGGTGTGGCTTTTCCCCACTTGGAACTTCACAACAGAAGGTTTCTGTGAGGCACGCGCACACACACATGTGTGCACACACACATGTGCACACACACACGCAGGCATACACACATGTGCACACACACACACACACACACACACACACACACACCCTTCAGACACCACAGGAATAGGGTCAGAACACAGGAAGAGTATAGACTTTGCAAGGGACTTTCACAAACAGTCAGGAGTGGTGCAGAAGGCAGCATGATTTACAGAGAGGTTAGTGCAGAAGGCGGCATGATTTGCAGAGAGGTGTGGCAGAGACGCCCCTGCTGAGAAGAAGGGGCTGCCCGTGACCTAGATTAAGTTGTCCAGGACATGAGAATTCGATTTTCTTTGATTATAGATTTAGTTCAGCTCCTCTCATACCTGAGAATGGGGACTCTGATGGGGTCTCCAGATGTGGTCCTGCCTCTGTTATGGGATTCTGATCCTTATGTTTCAAACAGAACCATGTTCCTCTACAAAAAAACCCAGCTATTGCTATTGCTGTTGCTATCGTGGCTACAGCAATGGACTCCTTGTTTCTGAAGAGACTCGTCAAGAGGAAGACAGGACAACCAGTTGGCTCACATAGGCTCCCTTCACACACGGGTGCTGGAGTTCCTCATTTCACCTCAGAAAGCATTTTGAGTGATAGAGCTTGCAGGAAGGCTCTGGGTGCTGGCACAATTGTCTGCTGCTTCTTTGAGTTCAGCTAATTGGACTCAGTCCTACTGAGAACATTGGAGACATGTTTGCCTCACCGAGGCAAGAGACCTGGGATTCCTTGCCAGTAATAAATGGACTCATGATACAGCCAGAATCAATTGCTAGAAAACTTCTGGAACTCTAAGCTACCCCTGTCTTTCTGTCTCTGTCTCTGTCTCTGTCTCTCTTTCTCTCCACAGACATTGCTCGAAGGTTTCAGGCCATCTGATAGAGACAGGGAAGTATTGACAATGTCAGCTGGAATGTCATCTGCTGTCCTCCTAGGCATGACACTGTGCCCTGGAAGCAGAATGCAGCCATAATGCGTAAGCAGCCACTATCTAGAGTACCAGAAGAGACTCGAGCTGGCTTAGCAAGATTCTACAAATAAGATGCTTGGCACAATTGATTTACTCCCTCTTATTACTCCTGGGAAGATACTCATCAGAGTGGAAATTGGTTCTATCTGAGGCACAAGTTTCTCAAGCAATATCCTAAGATACAGCAGCTCTTACAGATCCAACTAAGCTCCATCAACGTCACCTGCAGGGTCTAAAGGGTCCAAGACTCCAGGACATAACTAAGAAGAGGACGTAAGGCTGCTGAGAGGGACACCACAGCCTGGAGACACGGGCTTGCACTGCAGGAGCCTTGAGATCTCGGAGGGAGAGAGTTTGGAGCGGAACAGGAACTTAGTCGAGGGGACCCAGATGGAAGAAAATGGATGCTTGATTTGGATGTGTTTGGGTGTGTCCGTAAAAGGTTCACTTAGGCTCAGTACCAGTGTGGTGATGCTGAGAGGGCCTCTGAAGTCCAGAGGGAGGTTTACAGTTAGGGGGAGCCCTGCCTTGGCAACTACCCAGGTAGTTCTCATGAGACAGTGACGGTATCTGAGAGGAAGAAATCTCAGTTGAAGACTTGGATCCATCAGATTGGCCTGTGGCTATGTCTGTGGGACATTTTCTTGATGGCTGATTGATGTGGGAGGGTCGGACCTACTGTGGGTAGTGTCAACCCCAGGCATGTGATCCTGCTCTGCATAAGAAAGGAAGCAAGTCAGAGGAGCAAGCCAGTGGACACACACTGTTCCTCCCAGGCCTCTTCTTCAGTTCCTGCTGCCAGATTCCTGCCCTGGCTTTCCTCGGTGGTGCACTGGAAAGTGAAAGCTGAGATAGACTCTTCCTCCCTTGAGCTGGTTTTAGTCAGTGTTTCACCACATCAACCAAGAAGCACACTAGGACAGGGATCTTGCATTTGTTCTTATAAACAGTTGTGGTGAAGACAAGCAAGAACAGGCCTCCCCTCTCTGGCTTCCTACCTCCCTCTTCCTGTTGGGAGATTGTCCTTCATGGGCCTCACCACACCAGACCGTTGAGTGTCTAGAATGGTGAGCTGAATAAACCACTTTCCTGGATAAAGTACCCAGCCTTGGCCTTTCAGTTATGGTAACAGAAAACTGACTAATACAGTCGGTGTGTCTGACTCACAGAGTGGCTAAGAAAAGCAGTCTATACAATTATAACTCTTTTCTCATAAACAGCACATTTGCCAAGAGCTCTAGACTGACTCTGAAAATCACTATAATGTATATCATGTACCCCACAAACCATAGAGAGGCTACGGTTGACTCAAACTTCGTTAGTCAGCCACTTTCCAGAAAATGCTGGATTCTTCATGGGCACCCTTTGGAACCACACCGAACAACTTAATTTAGGGAGGGCCAAGTGGCTCCAGGGTTTAAAGCAGAAACGGAAGCCTGCAGCCGATGGAGAGAGCAATGGCGGTCTCCAACGGGAGCATTTCTTCTCGGTACCAAGCCCCACCTAGCTGAACTGAGACAAGGCCAGACAAATGCTTATTCATGGAAGTGAGACTAATGAGGGCCCTGGATTTGGGTCTTGTTGGCAGAGCAGACTGCTGTAGCCACAGGTACTCCACAACCTTGGCGTCAATATTACATGAGCTCATTCCCTCCAGCATTGCGGAGTTGAGTGTGGGTATTTGCCTGCATTAACTCTTCTTCATCATGGCTCAGTGACTTACTCTTCTCAGTTTTGAATTTCAATAAGCAGCAGGAAGGAGTCAGCTTGGAATTCACTTGCCTTTTTCTAGAAGAAAGGCACCCCCTTACCCCACCCCCACCCCTAACCCCCACCCCCGGTGTTCTCACACCCATTTCTTCCTTCAGGCAGTCTGATGCTCCCCATCCCAGCATTCTCTCCCCTGTTCCCCCCTCAGGCAGTCTGATGCTCCCCATCCCAGCATTCTCTCCCCTGTTCCCCCTTCAGGCAGTCTGATGCTCTTAGGATGTGATTGTATCTGAGTTCCTAGGACTGCCAGCTGAAGCCTGTCATGTTCATCTTTAAAATAATAGGCATGGTTTCCCCATCTTTACTAGTACCTAGGCTGTGTGACATCTTTAATTACCGGAAGCCATCTTCATCAAGTGCCTGTGTGTTGACAAATACTTCAGACTTCTCCATGTCTTTGTAGTCTAACTGAAGACAGGCAAGGATGAACATCAGAGTTGTCAAGTTCAGGTGGGAGGGAGCACAAAGCCCTTCTGCGTGAGCATGCTCTCAGGCCTGGAGTAGCTGCTGCGGCCGGGTTCACAGTCAGAGATGAGAAAGCTGTGCTTAGCATCATTCTCCTGAATATATCATGTGCCCTAGCAGAGCTCACTAACCAGAGCGGGGAAGGAGACCAATGGTGCTTTCGTCAGTTCACAAAGCACAAGATGTTCCAAACCCATCTTGCCAACAGTATGGAGTGGACAGTGTCAGCAGGTGTGAGCTTATTTCTCTTTTCTTTAGTCGTTATAGATGGAACCCTTTTTTACCGGGAGCACCTCAAAATCCAGGCTCTTAAACAAAGCAGTGGATTGTCATGTCCCGAGAAGGGAGCTCAGTTGGTGAAGTCCTTTGACACATGTTCCAATTTTGTTTCTGTTGCTGTAACAAGTATCCTGGTAAGAAGCTACCCAGGGCAGGAAAGGGCTTATTTAGCTCATAACTCCAAGTTACAGTTTTGGGGAATTTCAAGTCAGGAACTCAAGCTGCCAGTCATATCACACCCATGGTCAAGAGCAAAGAGAATCAACTCATCTTTGCTAGCTTGCTTCACTTTTAGGCAGGGTTCAGCCTAAGGAATGGTGCCACCCACAGCGGGCCGAGTCTGCCTGCATCAATGAACCATCAAGATAATCCCCCACAGACATGCCCACAGGCCAACCTAAACTAGATAATTCCCCACCAAGACTCTTTCCAGGTGATTCTAGGTTGTGCCAAGTTGACAAGTTAGAGTAACTAACAGAACACATAGGCATGAAGGACCGGGGTTCAATTCTACAGAGATCCCATAAAAAATGTTAGGGATGGCGGCTCATGCTTGTAATCTCGGCGCTGAGAAGGCAGAGGCAGGAGGATCTCTGGAGTTCACTGGCCCGCCAGCCAGGCCTACTGGGCAAGCTCTGGCTAGTGTCTCAAAAAGCAAGGTAGACCATTCCCGAGGAACAACACCCAAAGCTGGCCTTTGATTGACACACAGGCACACATACCTTGATACCCCAGGGTCTCAAACAGTATGAGCTTTTTCACCAACTGGCCCAGACACTGTGGTTCCCAGAGTTTTTGAATGACAAGAACTCAGTGCAAGTTAACAGAATTAAAGTCTGTTGTGAAGCTTATGCTGATACAATATGCTGTTTCAGTGTGAAGCTGCCCTTTTCCCTTCCTCCCTGCCAAGTAGCTCTTAAAAACTCTTAAACTGTTGAAGAACAATCTTATAGATCAACTGAAATTTCTTACGGTTGTATTGAATTTTTACAATCAGGGTCTTTAAACTGGGTGTTTTAAAATTCACCTGGGAAACTTAAAAATATTTGCTAGGGTGCCAAAATGCTTTGACTTGTAAGAGTAGTAAAGAGGGCAATGGTTTAAAGCATACTTTGGAAACAGGAAGACGTCGAAATCTCTCCCCATAAAAGAGGGAGAAGAATTGAACACATCAGAAGGTCTTCAATGAAAACAGTGACAGCAGTAGCTACTGGTGTGGCTGAGAAGAAACTGAGTCACCCGTGCAGCTGTGCGAATACAAACCATGTAAGTAATTTAATTTTGTTAAGCTTTGTCTAAAATGTGTTTTTTAATTTAATTGATGCATGGTAACTTATGGGCTAATGTGACTTTTCTTCCTGAGTCTGTCTCTTCTTCCCCTCTGACATCTACTCCTTTTTTAAAAAGATACTGTTTTGTTTCATGTGTGAGTGTTTTGCCTGCATGTACATGTGTGCACCACTTGTGTGCAGTGTCCACAGAGGCCAGAAGAGCATTGGATCCCCTGGGACTGGAGCTACAGGCAGTTGTGAGCTGCCATGTGGGAATGAACCTGGATCCTCTACAAGAGCAGCCAGTGCTTGTAACCACTGAGCCATCTCTCCAGCTCCTCTACTCTCTCTTCATTGCTCTCTTCTTTAAGACAGGCTCACTATATAGCCCAGGCTGGCCTTGAACTATCAGCAATCCTTCCTGAGCCTCCCATGTGCTGGGATTACAGGTGTGAGTCATCATGTCTGGCTTATGCCATTTCAATGTACATATTCAATATACAGTGATCATATCGAGCAACGTGCACATCCACTGTCTCAGGTAGTTACCATTCCTTTGTGTTAAGAAGTCCTCTATGCTGGCTGCTTTTAAATAGCATTAATTGTTATCCACCGGAGTTAGTGGAGCATTAGAAGTTACTTCTCTTACTGCAGTATGGTGCCCGCTAACCCTCTTTCCTGCACCCCTCCCCCTCCCGTGACCTCTCCCCGGGCTCTGGTCATCTCTCTCTCCTCATCACTTTGCAATCAACTCTTCAGATGCCACAGATAAGTGCAGGCATGCTGTATCTGTCTCCGTGTCTGACCTATCCCCCCTGACAGTCTTCTCCAGTTCCCTGCCGTATCTACAAATGAGGGAACCGCACTGTTCGGACTGAGTCGTTTTCCATGGTGTATAAGGACGTCTTCCTTATCTGTCCGCCTGTCCATGGGCAGTCCTCGACTGAGTTATATTCCATGGTGTATACAGACAGTGTCTTCCTCATCTGTCCACCTGTCCATGAACAGTTCTGTCCGCCTGTCTGTGGACATCTGGGTTGACTGAAGTTCACATGTGAGCACGGACATCCCTTCAATAAACAGATCTTGGTCCTTTCTGAGGGTTTCCCTAAGTGAGATTACTATATTGTATAGTAGTTATATCTTTTTTTTTTCTTTTTGGGATTTTCATGCTGTTTTCCATAACAGATGTACTAATTTATATTCTGACCCACAGTTTCTGGGAGTTCATGTCCTTCTGTCTTTGGCAGAGTTTATATTTGTCTTTTAATAACCATTCTGACTGAGTAATAGGACATAATAAATAGGAAACTTGATTTTGGTGTGGTTTTGCATTTCCCTGATGGCTAGTGATGTTGAGTAGTTTCTTTCTCTTTTTTTGTCTTTTAAAAGAGTCATTATTACTGCATTTAATTACATGCATAAGTGTGCATGTTCCTATGAGTGCAGTGTCCATGGAGTCCAGAAGAAGGCGTCAGATCCCCTGGAGCTGGAGTTACAGGTGGCTGTGAACCACCCAACATGGATGCTGGGAACCAAACTCGCGTCCTCTGGAAGAGCAGCAAGCCCTCCTAGCCACTGAGCCATCTCTCCAGATGCTCTTATTTTTTTTAAAAAACAGGATTTATTATTTGTATTTGTATTTGTGTGTGTGTGTGTGTGTGTGTGTGTGTGTGTGTGTGTGTGTGTGT
>CABHPR010150275.1:7765-28108 GCA_902168415.1 Peromyscus melanophrys
ATTATTATTATTATTATTATTATTATTATTATTATTATTATTTTCTCTGTGTAGCCCTGGCTGTCCTGGAACTCACTCTGTAGACCAGGATGACTTTGAACTCAAAGATCCATCTGCCTCTGCCTCTTGAATACAGGGATTAAAAGTATGTGCTACCATGCCCTACAAAGGAAAATATTTTTTAAAGATTTAATTTTTCATTTATTGTGTGTGTGTGTGTGTGTGTGTGTGTGTGTGCGCATGCATTCTGCATATATACAGATGTCTATGGAAGACCTGGAATTATGGGTGGCAGCAAGCCACCTAATGTGGATTTTGAGAACCAAAGTTGGGTTCTCAGAAAGAGCAAGTGCTCTTAACTACTGTGCCATCTCTCCAACCCTGAGAATGTTTTATAGGCAATGTTTTTGATAGGTAATTGATTTCCTTATTAGATATGGTGATATTCAAAGGGTATGTGTGGTTCTACACCCTTGTAATCAGGGTGGTCCAGAAAGCTAAGACAGGAGGATTAAGAGTTCAAAACAAGCTTTGGCTGCATAGAGAGGTACTGTCTCATTATAAATTTTACATATACATATATATGTATGTATGCATGGTGAGTATATAGAGACAATACATATATACACATAAAGTTAGTCTTCCATTTGTTGGTGTGTTTTACTTTTCACATCCGAGTCTCTTGGATCTGTTACTGGATTTCTGTACCATTTCCTCAGTGTCCTTTAGTAAGCCGTTAAACTGTAGTTTATAATGACTTTCACCCTAAGATTGGGATTTTGTGTCTGTTTCTCAGAGGTCCAGCTGGAGCTTCATCAATGCTGTCGATTTCCGAAGAATTGCTTTGGGGTTTGTTTCCTCTCTTCTGTGTTATTTCACTAAGTTCTGCTTTTTCCTTCCTTAACCTGCTCCTTGGTTCCTTGGGGCTGTTTTCTTCAGTGTCTCAGTGATGGTCTCGGCTCCTCCCTTCTCTAAGGAACACACCTGAAGCACTGCTCTAGCTCACCCTGCAAATGGAATGTTCGACTTGAACTGCGCCTCAGTTCGGAGAATTCAAAGGTTTTTTTAGAAAGATATACTTTGAGGGCTAGAGAGACGACAGCTTTAGTAGTTAAGAGCACTTGAGAGCACTTAAGAGCACATCAGAGGACTTGGGTTCAATTTCCAGAACCCACATGGCAGTTCACAACTGTCCATAACTTCAGTTCCAGAGTCCACATAATACACAGACATGAGCAAAACATTCATACACATAAAATATTTTAAAAATATATTTTAGGATATATATGTATATGTGTGAGAGCGTGTGTGTGTGTGTGTGTGTGTGTGTGTGTGTGTGTGTGCGCGCGTGTGTGTGTGTGACATGTGTGAGCTAGCCACAGAGGTCAGAAGATGGCATCAGAGCCCTGGAGCTGGAGTCACAGAAGGGCATGAGATGCCCAATGTGGGTGCTGAAAGAGAAGCAAGCACTCCTCACCACAGAGCCAACTCTCCAGCCCTCTTTTTAAATGTTTAAGTCATTTCAGAAAAAAGCTGCAAAAGTATACAGAACATTGCCTGCCTTCACTCACACCCAGATCTGAGCATTTTGCCATCACTGATCCTCTTTTCTCACTCTTCTTAATTTTGATCTCTAAGCAATCCAGTACCTTATCATCCACCATATGTGTGTGCTTGTAACTAACATCAACAGCTCACCACCTAGGAATTCAACCATCAAAACTAAACACCTTAACCTCCAAGGACCCTCAGCACCCATGGGCTCTGTATCTATAGAGACAACCGATCCTGGGTCAAAACTACTAGCAAACAAGCCCCCACCACCTCCAACAGAGCCCAGTATGTGACTGTTGTGAGATACTCTCTTTGTACACTGTGAAGATGTGTCCCTGGTTTACCTTGCCTGTCTAGGCACCTTCTGATTGGTTTAATAAAGAGCTGAATGGCCAATAGCTAGACAGGGAAGGATAGGTGGGACTTCTGGAGAGATGGGATCTGCCAGCCAGACATGGAGGAGATGGGATGCATGATACTGAGGTGAGGTAACGAGCCACATGGCAGAACACAGATTAATGTAAATGGATTAATTTAAGCTTTAGGAGCTAGTTAGGAACAAGCCTAAGCTAAGGCCAAGCTTTCATAATTAATAAGAAGTCTCCGCATCATTATTTGGGAGCTGGTGGTCTAAAGAAAGACCAGCTACATGTAATCCCAGCTACTTGGGAGGCTAAGGTAGAAGATCACAAACTCAAGGCCTTGCCTGGGCTGGTTAGCAAGATCCAGTCTCAAACATAAAAAGGGGCTGGGGATGTCACTCAGTGGTAGAGCGCTTGCCTGGTATACACAAGGCCCTAGGTTCAAGTCCCAGTACTAGAAGAAGGGGGGGGGGGGAGCCAAAAAATTTTTAAAATTTATACTTTTTTTTCTTTTCAGTATTCCCAAAATACAACAGGACAGCACCTTTTTTTCTCTGACTTTCATGACCTTGACTTGCATGAAGAATGTTTTTAGTCACTCCTCAGAGGGCTTTTTAAACAGCTTTAAAACAGTTTCCACCTGTTTCTATAGGAGGGCTGGTCTGACAGCAACTGTTCCAGCACACCAGGAATAAAGGGAATCAATAAGCAATACTCTCCTGACCACAGGGCCCAGATGGAAATCCTGCCTGTCCACTTGACTGGCATGATTCTTCTGACGTCTATCAACTAGACTAGCTCGGTTATGTGGCCTTCTAACACTTGACAAAGCCTTTCCAAGCACCTATTTGATTATGCTTAAGATGCCAGCCATACAGAATTAAGATACAGCCATACAGAAAGGTTTACAGTAAGAAGAAAAAACTCTCTGCCTAACATTAAAAGAATCATCCAAATGAGCAGCCACTCTGTTCAAGGCTTGGCACACCAGTGGCAGCAAAAGCAGAGGAAACGCTGGCTGAACATCAGAATATGGCAGTTTCCAGTCCTGGTTTTACTGCTCCAAAAATGGCTTTGAGAAGTCACTTACTCATGCAGGAAGGCTCTCCTCGAATCCCCTCCTAGATTTATCGTCTGTGTATCTCAGTTTCCTTACCTGAGAGGTGCACAAAACTCTACCCAACCTTCCTATATTCAGCATAGTCAGGAAAAAATATGTAATAGTGTATGTTTGGGTGTGCTGGAAGCTGAAAGAACAACAGAAATTCAGTAAAACATCTGCTATTATAGGAATCAGAAGCCTTGGTGGGAACACCGGAGAAACAAGACTAGAACAGAAGAATCTACTTTCTCTTTGACTTATATGTCTATGTGTGCACACTCCAATATGATAGCTACCAGCCTCATGTGGCTCCTGACACTGAAATCACTTAAGATTAGAAATCCACTGCATGGGTCATACTAACCACACTGCACATTCTCATCAGACACACAGGGTCTCGGCTACTATGCTCGACGGATCCAGGTGACCACAGACAGCTGTACTGGACAGCACTGATGGCAGTATTTTATACCCTGTGCTCCTACAGCTGCCTGACAGGGTCGCTACTGCAAAATAAATACTTAGCATGACCCATTGAATCCAAACCAAACAAAAACTATCTCAGAGTTGAAAAGGAACTAGTCTCAGGGACGTCATGGGCTCTGACCGAAGCAGAACAGCGTCAGCTGAGGAATTCAGGAAGAACTGCTATTGCTTCTCAGTATTGCTTATTGTTACAGGTTGAGGAAACCACAGCCAAGGGAATGGAAACACCCCACCGAGAGAGTTGGCATCAGAGTTCAGAGGGGAAGCCTGGAATTTAATAATCCTGGCTTTGCAGCAGAATATGGCTTGTAAGAGCAGCTCTGTCACTCACTAGCCACCATCTCTGGCTCTCACTCTCCCTATCTGCAAAGTACGGAACAATTATCCCAACTCGGCCATTACTGTCATGAGGACTGAAGAGATGGTGGCATCTAGAAAGTACTCAGCAGGGGAACCCGCCAGCCACGGGGAATGCTACCTGCTGTATTAATAGCAAATACATTGCTCTTTACACCACACCACAAACACCGACTGGGAAGACTGGGGCCACCACAAGCATCATCGTCACAGAGCTGGTAAGTATAGGAAGGAACAGCTTGGTAAAGAGTGCCAGGGGAGCAGAATGAGGAACACACTGTACAGCAGTAAGGGTGGAAGAGCTCCCACAATCCCATGCAGCAGCAGCAGCAGCAGCAGCAGCAGCAACTCTACCTTGAGATGTGCAAAGGGAAATGTATCACGTATGTGTCTGTGTGCTCTCATACCTCAGTAGGTGTCTGAGGAATGGAAAAGATGTTTGCATTTCTATGACCCCCATGCTGAGTCTACCTGAGGAGCCTGAACTAACAGATGACAGTTCTGTCAGCACCTCACACAGCTACCCCAAGACAGACTCATCCAGGCCTGCTTCCGAAAGAGGGTTCTGAAGTCTCCAAGCCTTCTCTGAGTGCCTACTGTGTGATTGAGCCCCGACCTCCTGCCTCACGGGTATGACATCCATAAAATATGGTGACCACTCACTCTGCGGATCCATATACTTCCCCCAGAAGGCCACCATGCATGAGATAGACAGATGATACAACACAGTGAGACACTAATAAGAGGCATACTCTAAGTGAGCAGAGATTTCTGTCAATTCACTGTGACCTCAAATGCCTGTTTCCTAAAATGCTGTGGTTACAAGGTGAAGCGGCCTCCATAAGCGCATGCGGTTCAGCACCTGGTTCCCAGCTGAGCGGATGGTGCTGAGGGCAAGGCTGTGGAACTTGCAGGAGGTGGAGCTTTGCTAGAGGAAGTAGCTCGTTGAGGCCAGGCCTGGAGGCTTCATAGGTTGGCCTTATTTCCTTTTTCCCTCTGCTCCTGGATCCATGATGCATTGTGACAGGCCAGCCTGGGGCTCTGGCTGCCATGTCCCAACCATGATGCACTGTATCTTTTCTGGAACTGTGACCCCAAATAAGCCCTTTCTCTCTTGAGCCGCCCTTGTCAGGGAGTTTTCTCCTAGCAACAAGACTATGAAGAAGCTCCTGAGTCTCCAACTCGCCTTTGCTGTCCCAGCTTTACTGTGGTGTCTCCAGGGAAGAAGAAAGCCTGAGATGGCTCTGCTCAGATCTACAGTGTACATCAGTGGGGGAGGCAGGACTATGCTGGGCCTCAACTCCTCTGGAACCATCCAGGTGTTGGAGCTGAGACAAGCAATGCTTCACAGCTGTCTCTCTACCTGGGCTAGAAAGGCACACCAAGTTCAACCTATGTCCTCTCCCTGAAAGGGCTTTGCTCTACAAGTCCCAGCTCCTTTGAAAAACGTTAGGGCTCTATGTTCTCACTATCCATGCCAACTCTAAGCTCCTTATGTAACCAATGCCCCCTGAGCATCTGAGTATGAATGACTGAGGAGGAACACAAGAACCATGGGAGTGATCCACAACCAACTCAGGCTCTGTGATAGCTAATTGTATTTCCCAAAGAGCCACGAGAAATTAAGGTTCCCTGAAAACCTGAGGCAATTGACTAACCAAATGTACACTTGAATATTTGCTTATTGCTTCATGGTTTATAAAACACGCTCACATTCATGGCATCGTCTGACAACAACCTGGGGCAGTAAACCCAGAACAGGCCATTATATTTATTTGACATATCTAGACTGCCTAAGGATCAAGCCAGAGTATAAACATTTTTGGGTATTTTGGGGGGTATTTCTTTTTTGAGACAGGCTTTCAAGCATCCCAGGGTAGCCTCAAACTCACTACACAGCCAAGGATGACCTTGAACCCACTTTCCTCCCATATCCACTTACCAAGTGCTAGGATGCCAGGCATATACCACCACATCTGGTTTACGAGGTGCTGGAAATCAGAACCAGGGCTCATGCATGCCCACCAGCTGAGCTGCATTACCTCCACAGTATAAAGATTCTTAAGTGCCCTCCCTGTCTTGTCCTTCCTCCCTCAAGCTGCTGTGCGTGTTCCACACTGGTAGTCAGCGAGGACCTCAAGAATGCACAGCCGTGGAGAAGATGCTCATAATGGCCACCTCAACTTTCCCCAGTGAAGAAACGTTCCTTACTCAATCCCATTGTATTCGCTATGCCAACACATTTTGCTCAGCAGCCAGGAGCAACCTTTCCAGGCCAGCTGGGTTTCCTAATGCGGTCCATAGACGATGTCCCTACATGGTCTCCCTGCACCTGTGGTCGACACTCCCCCCACCCAAAACATCTGGTCCCTCTGAATAGCCAGAGGCTTTGTGATCAACTGCTACAGCAGCTGTTTGTCTGCTAAGGTATCTCTGATTGCTCCCATTCCTGCTACCCATGGCCAGTCTCCTTACCCTACTCCCAGTTCCCCACTTAGATGACAACAGATACCCGATAAGAGGGCTTTCTTCCAAGCAGCAGTCTGCAGCTGCAGGAGACAGCCATCAGTACTGACAGTGTTCCCACAGAGAGCCACTGCAGCATGGAATGGAATTATGCAACCAGGCAAATTTTAACCTTCCCCTTCTGGTCTCTGCTCATGGGTCCATTCAACTGACCGGGGCCTTGAGGTTCTGACGGCTGCACAAGGGCCTGGCCTGGCATGGTGGCATACCCCTTAATCCCAGCACTCCAAAGGCAGAAGCAGGTGGTGGATCTCTATGAGTTCAAGGGCGGTCTGGTTTACATGGTGAGTTTAGGACAGCCAGGGATAGGTAGAGAGACCCTGTCCAAAAAAAAAAGAAAGAAAGAAAGAAAGAAGGAAGGAAGGAAGGAAGGAAGGAAGGAAGGAAGGAAGGAAGGAAGGAAGGAAGGAAGGAAGGAAGAGGTAGGGTCTGGTTTTGCTTTCTTTAAAGTGATAAGAGCAGCCTTTTGCTTTAGCTGCCCTTTGAGGGCATACTCGGGCCTCACCCAATACTCAGGACACTGCAAAGCAGCGGCAAGAACAGGAGGTGAACAACGTTTTGGGAAGAAAAGTATATGGAGGGCTGGCCATCCAATAAAAAGTACCCCAAAGCCTGGTGCAGAGAGACTTGATCAGGCCAGTGCCAAGAAGAGAGAGTTTCACTGATGGAAAGGCCTTCACACAGGAAGCTCCATGCAGGAGCAACCACCAGAGCCATGCTGACAGCCTGATACTGAATAACCAGTCCTTCAGAATAAGGCTCCACACAGCGGCCGAGCAAGCCCTGGGCAATGGACTGGCAGATTCCAGACACTGCTTTGGTTAGGGATTTGGTGCAACGAAACAGTTGGAGAGGCCTACTTTTATGGACTGGGCTGACGTGACAGGAAAAGGTATTTGGAAAGGGCAACAGAGAAGTTAAGGTTCGTCACAGGCTAGAACTAAGATGCTAGCTCTAAATTTGAACCAATTCTAGATCCAAACTCTAAAAAAGGACCAAAGACAAGAGATACACGAGGTGTGGGAAAGGGCTGCATGGATACCAGCTCAATGATGCCAAGAAAAGTGAGTAAGACCACCAAGCAGACAACAGACCTCACTAGGGAGCAAGAGATGTGCATCCACAGACAACAAGGTGCAAAGATAAACATGGAGAACCGGAAGAGTCATCCAAGCAGCCATGGACAAAGGGAAAGAAAAACCCAGACACCGAATGTCATGGCAGCCTGTCCACTTTGCTGTGAATGAAACGACATTCCGGGCAGAAGAGAAGCTGGATGCTTTGGCAGGGCGCTTCTTATGTCACGCCAGAGATTCTGAACTTCCCCCAGGATGGAAACCACTGGAAATCAAGGACATCCCTGTAACTATCAGCTGAGTGCTACTGTGTGCAGAGCAGTAAGCAAGATGATGGGGACACAGCAGTGAGCAAGACCAACCACAATCCTGAGACCCTGCTTCTGTGCACATGGCTGAGGCTGTGGGCTGTGCCTGGCCCCTCTTGAAGCAGGAGCCAGGACTTACTCTCTTCCATATTTTCCAACAGTCTTCCTTAAAGCAGGCATCCAGTAAGTGTTCCTTAGAGAAATCTGAATTTTTTGTGTTTGGATTTGGATTGTTTGTTGGTCTTTTCTTTGGATGAAGGGTTTGGGGTTTTTTACGTTTGGGGGTGTTTTGAGTTCTGTTAATTTCTTTCTTGTTTTCATTGCTAAGGATGAAACACAGGGCCTTGGGCAAGTGCTCTACCACCAAGGGGCAGCTCCAACCATGTTTTCTCTCTTTTCTAAGGATATTAAAGACAAACAAAACAAGAACATGGACAAATTTTTATTTCCAGTCTTCACTTTGGCAACAAGGTGGGGGGACAGTTAGGTGGGGACAAACTAGAGACAATGGGTTACCAACTGGAGCACTGTCACCACGGGGAGGCAGATGATGATGGGGGTCCAAGCCAGAGAAACACTGAGAGACACAAGGAGCTTTAGCCCTTGGCCAGCCAACTTTTACAGAGCCCATCCAGCCTTCCTTTTACTAAAAGCTGCCTCCTTCAAACCCTTCCTGCCTTATTTTCATCCTAAACTTCTATAAGATTTACTCTCCCCCTGGGACAGGCCAGTTTTCAAGGTCAAATGCAAGAAACGATGGCTGGTCAGCTCCAGGGTGACCCTGGGCAAGGCCCGGGCCAGTCACACTTCTGCAGAGTCTACTGGGGACAAATGAGGTTGCAGAGGCTTTACATCAGTGCTGACAAGTTTCCTTTGCTGCTGAGAGAGCAAGCCAGAGACACCCTGGGTACGGACACTGATGCCTTGGCTCCCTCAACAGGAAGTCACACTGTCTGGACCCGGGTGGAAACTGACTACGGATTACTGAGTATCAAGGCTCCATGGCTTTGATGGGCTCTTATTCTAAGAAGCATTCACCATGAGATATAGGATTGTGCCTACAATTTCAAGTGATTAAGACAAAAGGGCAGCTCTGACTCCTACTTAACAAAACCTATCTCTGAAATATACAGTGGCTTTGACCCAATAATGGCCCTCTTACATAGTACTTTGCAGTGGACATATGCCCTGACCTATTTCATTTGCATCTTTCCAAAAATCCTATGGGTAAGGTTACTTTGCACATGAGAAAACTAAGGCTGAGAAAGACTTGGATAGACACAAAGCTATGTAACTGACAGTTATGGAGCAGAAAGTCCAACCTAGATCTTGTTCCACATTCAAGATACTGCGTGTCAGACCTCACCTCCAACTCCGGCCAGCACAATGCTTTGCTATAATCATGAGTAAATGGTACAGTCCTTACCGAGACCGTCCTTGTCCTAGCTCTCTTCCTCAGAAGATGCTGTCCCCAGCCTGGAGAGGGCCACTAGGTCTACCTACCACCCAGTAAACACAAAGATAGCCAGAGACGAAGCTGTTGAGGAACAGGACAGGAATGAGTAGAAAGGGAGGTGGTGTCTGAAGGCCACATTCAAGTCCCCAGTCTACCAACTCTTTTGTGACTGGGAAGGAGTGTGAGCTTTCTCTCAGGACTTCAGTTCCCCCAGCTCTAGTGCCTCCCCAAGCCACCGCCTTGCCACCATTCGGCACTAATAATGGTGTCTTTGACCTAGCATCTCTAGAGAGCCACTAGACTGTGCTAGGTGAACCCACGATAGGACAAGGTCAGTCAGTGGATCCTTCTGGTGGCTTCAGCTCATGCCGTGAGCTCCTCACTCCGTAGACATTTGGTGTTTGATCTAACCAGGAAGATCTAAGCCACCCACCCACCCACTATAAGCTCCTACTCTTGGTGACACATAACTACTAACTACATACTTTGTTCCCAGACTGGCCCTAATTATACAAAGATAAACAAGGCCTTGCCTTTCCTCCAAGAACTCCAAGTTTAATTTAAGGATCCACATATTAGTTACTATATTATTAGTAAATACTGCATTGTAGAACTGGCACCAACTTCATCTTTATTTGTGAATTCTCAGTGCCTTGAACTGTACATGATCCAGGAGGACATGAAAATATTTTGAAGTAAATAAGTCAACATACAGTAGGATCTCAAAGGATACAGTTTACCAGAGGTACTCTTGTCTCTGTCTCAAAGCTTCTGACTTTGGATCCCCTTGTGTTCTACTCCTAGGCTGAAAGAAGATCCCTCCTCCTTCTAGGAACTAACCCCTTCACAGTGATCCTTACTCTCATTTCCATGGTGGCCGGGATCTGACTTCCCCTCCCTCATACACCGCTGTGCACAAGCTTTCTCTCCCTCTCACACCCTTGCTTCGGCCTTCTGGCACATCTTGGCTTCCCTGTGCTAACTGATGCAAGCCTGGCTTCCTGTCAGGATGCTGAGTCTGTTCCTATCCCCATTCGCTACTTCATCTCTGCAAGGGGCACACACACCTGAAGCCTAAACCCCTACCTACCATCACCCACCAGCTGCCATGTTCCTGGTACCCTCACCATCACCAAAGCCAGTGGCCTTTTTCTCCATACCACCCTCTCTGACCTCCCAGCTTCTGGGACACTGCTGTGACACTCTCCCCTCTCCTGTCAATACTCAGTCTGTCTGGCTGCTGCTCTTCCTCTGCTTGCCTTCAAATACAAGTCCTTGCCAAGATTCCCCTGCTACTTACATTAGCTCCCCTGAGAACTAATTTAACGTCAAGACTTCCAATTCAGGAAGCCTTTCCAGGCACCAACCCCACCCCAACCCTGCAGCATCCAACAAAACCACAGGGACTGAAATGTCAGGAAAGAGAAGGTCTCCGTGGACACGGCGCAGGACAATCATATTTTCACCCTCAGACTCTCTACAACCTTTGTCATGTTCTGCTTGTTCAACAGTGAACTTGACCCTGCTATTCACTCACAAGCTCCCAAGACAGGAACTGCTCCACTCACCTGCACTCCACCTGCTAATACAGTGTTCAGAGACAAGTATGTTAAATAAAGCATCTGCAAAGGTGAATGGGTGTGAGCATGAAGTGCTAAGCATGAGCCTCTTCACTGGAAGCCCCAGATGTGGCAAGTACAACACCGAGGCAAAGGCTCTCTGTGCTGGCTCTGCAGGCCACTGGATGACCAAATGCCTCAAAATATGAAAAAAAAATGCTTTCCGAACTTTCTGAGGCTGAAGAGCACAGCCTAGAGGAATGGAGAGGTAAAGAGGGGCACACGCCTCTGATTCATGCATTTTCAATCTGGTCCATCAGTGAACACCCATTGCTCCAGTGAGCTTTAACTGTCAACCTGACACAGCCTAGAGTCAGGAGAGATGAAAGCTATGAATAAAGAACTGCCTAAATCAGAGTGGCCTGTGGACATGTCTGTGAGGGATTGCCTCGATTATGAATAGATGGAGAAGGGCCCAGTCCATCTCTAGGCCTGTGGTCCTGCACTATGTAAAGAAGCAGGCAGAGCATGAGCCTGTATGAGTCAGCAAGTAGCAATCCTCCAGAGTTTCTGCGGTACCTTTCTTGTGAGGGAGTTCCCTGGTAGGAGATAACTGTGCAAGAGCAAATACTCCTCCCTTCAGGTCCCCGAAGTGATAGATGGTGACCTGAAAGTGTAAGATGAAACAAACCCTTCCCCCTTCCCCCCCCGCCCCAAAATTGCTTTTGGCCAGAGTGTTTTATCCCAGCAACAGGAAGGAAACTGGGACATCCCTAAGCACCTCAAAGGTACCAGGGACTGGTCTAGATACTGAGACTGCAACTTTCAACATGAAAGACAAGGCCTTTGCTCTCCGAGACCTCACATTCTCGTGAAAAGAGCAAGATGCTAAAGGAAAAAGAGCAGGCAGCTGCTGCATCTACCTCCTTTCCTAGTCTCTCTCTCCAGCACGGCTGCACTGTTCGGAGGCTCTCTCCTGCATGTTCCCATGGGCAGAGCCACTGTTATGTAGTTTGCTCTCTCTCTCCCGCAATGCTACAGCACCAATGTGCTGGTTTCTAATCCCCAATAGAACGTGCTTTGGTTGTTGGTTGTTATAGCCTTGGAGAGGGCACTAAAGGCCCTGCTCCGGGAAAGATTTAGGGCTGCCAGGTCCCTAGAGTCCAAAATCTCAGGTTCCTCTGGCAACAGCACTGATGCGTAGGGGTTCCTGCCAGAGAGCTACTTGGGGATGCTTTTTTTCAGGTTGTGTTCAATTCTGTCAGAGCCCTCCGGACTCAGCTGATTGCTGGTGGTAGATTTCTGTGTTATTTAGGGCACTGAAGTCCCACGGTCTTGACACAAACTTAAAATTAGAAATGCATTAAATATAGGAAAGGAGGAAGGTCATTCAGGAAAGGCAGCCTTCTGGGAGAGCTGCAGGACAAAGGCGCCCTGGAAACTTCCAGGTTCATTAATGGGTTTTACACAGCATTCCAGTGGTATTTCTCCTTCAGAAATAACACGGTGGGAAGCGTAGGGGACAGGCTCAATCCTCAGCTAACACAGCTGAGTGAGTGACTCGGCAAACTAAAAATAGCTCCTTTCCCACCCGCTCTGACAGATTTCACTTCGACCCTGTGCACAGGTTGATCCTCGGCAGCTTTTGTCCTGCCGCAAAATGAGAGCTGGCGGTACCTGAGCCTCAGAGCGACCCAATCTCTGCCCCAGCTCTTGTTTAATTCCACAGCTCTGCTCCCATGGCGGTGTGTGAACACATGTGCATGTGTGTGCTGAGATTTGGTGCTCCTCAACCAAACGTGGGCAGAATTTAAACCAGGAACATGACTCAGGGCTGTGACTGCGGGCTGAGCCCAGGCAAGCCCTCAGAAATCCTGGCAATCAGGTCATTTGTCTTGGGTCCTCTCCTTCGTCCTAGCAAGCCTCTTCGGGCCCCAGTGTCCTTGACTGTAAATGGAAATAATCATTCCCCTTGAGGCCTGGGTCACAGCACCATACTAGGATCAAATGAGTCAGTGTATGAATGTGCTTTGTCTCTGCTCCTGTGCCATGGAATGGGACAGGCCAGCCAGGCAGGTACGAAGCAGACTTGTGTTCGGGCACAGGAAGGCACGGCAGCTTTAGTTCACACTCACTCGGCCGGCGTGCAGTGTGTCTGCCACACACCAACTTGGTTTGGAGAACCTGGGTCAAACAACAGCTCCTTTTCGCTAGTGTCCTCAGCACTAACCATCCTGTCTTCACCGCTTCCTTGCCTCTGTCTCTACAACACTTTTCACTCCGCACAGTGCCATGTTTACTCGGGTACTGGAAGTTCTCTGAACGCTAATGCTTATGGAGTGGATGAGGGAAAGGACAGAAAGCGGTAAATGTCAGCGAGACCCAGGCGAGTGGGAAAGGTAGAACGCACGCACACATGCACGCACACATGGGGGCACTAACCAGGACCCCAGAAGGGCAGGGTTCCTGAGTTTGCACAGGGGTAACAACAAACCACAGGCACAGAAGCCAAAGCAGAGCTGCAAGCCCTGGGCAGAGCACGGGGAGAGAGACGGCACCAAACAGGACAGAGCAGGCGCCCTTCTGAAGGCTGCACGGGCAGCAGAGCATCAGCTTAGGTCCTTCAGCCCAATCGGACCAGAAACAATGCGAGAGGCCAAAGAGACAAAGCAAGCCAGCATGGCACTGAAGCCCAGAGCTTCTAGAGGAACTAGCATCCCCAGGTCGGTCAGGGTCGAGCTGCAGCTTGGGATTAGTGACCTTGGCTTCAAAACTCAGGAGCCCCAGAAGCCAAAGTCATCAAGAGCTTCAGGAGTATCACAGCCAAGAAATAAGAGAAAGAGATGAAAGAGACTCTTAGATCTACAAAACCTGTCAGAATCATCTGGACCAACCCACATCCTGGGAAACTAAGAACACAGGAGGAAAAGAACTTACCCAAATTCACAGTCAGGGAGGACAGAGTAAGACCCAACACTAAGCCACAGTCTGGTTCTTACCCCAGGTCCCCAAAGGCAAGCCAGGTTATCAACTCCAGCGGCCGAGGCCCCAGTGCACCCGCTAAGTGAGCCCAAGTACTTTCCCCCAACTGTGAAATACAGGGTTCCACCTTGGGGTGCAAGTCAGAGCCAGTGCCCATGGGAAATGCGCGACATCCCACTTGGACAGGCTTAGGAAGCAAAAGGCCGCTGTGATGTGTACTCAGTCTCAAGCAAACTAAGTCGCTCACGCAACGTGCTGACGTGCGCATGGAGGTGAGTCCTGACCACCGTGCAACCCTGGAGCTGCCCAAAGGAGGCTAGAGAGAACCAGAACGTAAAAACGGATAGTGCGGGAGACATGCAACCTCACCATGTTAAAGGAAGTCCACCCAGACTGTAATCTCAAGTAAACTCCATCCCCAGAGGAGACATTGCTCAGAATCAAAGAATCTAGACTTCAGGGTATTAGAGGCTCTGCCACCCAGACTGCAGAAACTTCCATCTGGGAAAGGGCTCATGTTAAAAGGATGTGCTTCACATAAAGAGAAGGGATGCAAGTGTGGCTGGCACCTTGAATCCTGCTCTACTTTTAAGACCCCATCCTGGGCCTTGCACTCCTTATTCATAAAGCTTTGACTAGCATGCGTAGACTCGTTATGAAGATGAGACGCGCCCGTTAAGCATCCAGCACGCTGGCGGGCAAGAATTTCTAGCAACTGTGCGTTCACTTGTGCGTGCTCACCAGAAAAGAAGGTTATCCTGTAGTTCAGCTCCACCTGCCCATGCTTCCCCTCCGGACTGGGCTCTTGTTCTAGATCCTTCTCTGCAGGTGTCCTATGAGGCCTCAGCACAGACAACTCACTCTTTCCTCTTATCCTTTGGACATGAAAAGTAATTTATGGAAATTAAAGGCAGTGGTCAGCTGTGTGTGCCATAGTTAGGTCCCTTAAGGTCTGGAATTGTCAGCTTATCCCAGGATGCTCATGCCTCTCCAGATGTCCCTACATCCCCACCCCATCCAAGTCCCTGACCATGGTAGCATCTAGCTTCGTATGGCTTTCGTCTTCTCTAAGGCAAATCTGTCCCAAACCTACCAGCTTCTACCAGCCTAGCAGCCTCACTCTCCCTGGGCCTCTGGCAAACAGACGCTAAAGAAGCCAGACGTCGGCATGGACAGGAGACAACACAAACCCAGTTTACAAACGTGGTAGCCTGAACCTGCACAGGGACCTGAGGACGCACATCAGCCCCAGTGCCTGGAGCAGAGAAGAGAGCTCCAAATGAAGCTGCTAAGGGGACGAGGATTCAAGCCCATCCCTTATCTTGCTCCTAAAAGTCACACCTGTTGGGCCTGGTGGCGCAGGCCTATAATCTCAGCTCTTTAAGAGGCCAAGGCAGGAGAATCATGAGTTCAAGGCCTGTTGAGACAACTTGGTGAGAAACTATCTCAAAATAAAACGTAGGAAAAAAAAAAAAAAAAAGGACTGGAGATATAGCTCAGTGGTAGAGTACCTGCCTAGCACGTACAAGCACAACAAGGCCCTAGGTTCAACCCCAGTACCTGTACCCAGTCAAGTCCTATCAGGTTCACAAGGGCCATGTTTGTACTGTCTGTGTCCGCAGCAGCGTGGCACACTGGACCACCACAGGTCATGGGATGCCTCTTGCAGAAGAGAAGGAAACTAAATCCCCACTGCCTGCCGAGAACTATGCATGCCATCCTCACCAACACCCTGTGTAAGGTCCCCCTTAGGAGCTATGACCCAAGAACTATGCATGCTATCCTCACCAACACCCTGTGTAAGGTCCACCTTAGGAACTGTGACCTGCATCTTGCCAGCAGAACAGAGACAGAGGAATGGAGGAGGCTCCAGTGCCTTTGCTACTGTGCCACCCAAAATTTCAAACGACACAAGAAGGACAAGGAATGCTAAAGACTATCACACTACGCACCAGGCCCTCTGCAACTGAACACACTACCAGAAGAGATTAAACACTCCATTCCCTCACTCACTCACTCACAGCCAAACAGAACCTAGAGAGGTACAGTAGACATCGCAGAGATGCTCAAGGCTGTTGCCCTGGAACTTCACCCTCAAGAGTCTGTCTTAAGCAGTTCAACCGCCTTTTACAGCACAGTTCAATGGTAGTGACGCGAACAAATAAATAAAAAAGGAAATTACTTGTCTAAAGAATGGTTTACAAAGTCTCAGAACCTTCTAGTCAGCAATGTTAGATAGCCTTTTAAAAAACCTTCTGTGAAAGTTTACTCATCGTGTGCGTGTGTGTGGTCACCTGTACGCCAGAGCCCACGAATGGAAGTCGGAGGACAACCTGAGGGAGTCAGTTCTCTCCTCCCACTGTGTGGGTTCCGGGGATCAAACTCGGGTCAGCAAGGCTTGGTGGCAGCCTTCTTTACACACAGAGCCATCTCACTGGCTCTTTGGAGCTGTTTTAAATAATCATTCTAAGACCAAGAGGAAAGGAAACAGCATTTGTAGTAAACGAAGACTGGAATCTCAAATACTAGCTCCATGACCTTTTACAGGCATGAACTCACTCGAGCACCTGCAAACGTAACGCACTTTATTAGGGTGGAGACTGAAAGTGGGGTTACTATTATTGCTGTGCACATACTGTCTTCATGGTGCTGTCTATCAGCCGAGGGAGACGAAGAAAGAAAAGGAAAGCCTCAGGCCTGCACCAAGGAAGGGCTCAGGAGAATGATGGGTAGGATGTGAAGAATAAACGGAACCATCCTACAAACCCAGAAGGAGGTAGCCAGGTGGCCCTGGGGAGGGGAAGCCCTCCAGGTGTAGAGAGGGTTGTAATTAGCCTCGTGCTAATTACAGAAGTCTTACTAGTTTATTAATTTTTCTGATAGACTCTGAATGAAGACTGAATTTCTTCATTAAACTAACTCAAGTTCAGAGACACAGTTCTTAATGTCCATTCTTCTAAATCCCCTAGGACTCAGTTTTGAACTCAGATTTCTTTAAGGGGCTGGCCACTGGGAGTCTGACCATGCTCTAGTTGAGTATATGGGAAACACAAATTGGATTTGTTTTTTGTTGTTGCTATTGTTTCTCATTTTTTTTTGGCGGTGGGGAGTCGTGCATACGCGGGGGGGGGGGGGGGGGGGGGGGGGGGGGGCAGACCTGGGAGAACTAGGATGTGAATGATTGGGGTGCATGATGTGAAATTTCCAAATATTCAATAAAAACATTATGTTGGGGAACAAACCACCAACAAAAAGACACCAGTGAAGTAGAATTTAGTGACAGAAACATATACCCTGGAGAAATTAAGATTCCTGCCTTAAATGTAGAACTTCAGGACGTTCCACAGAACCAAAGTGGCTTGAAGAAGCAAGTGGACTACAATGTTTTCTTCACTGGGAAATATAAACAGAGGTGCAGAATATTTAGCTCATATTTAAGGCCTCCTAGGTTGAGTTTCAGCCACTCTCCAACTCTGATATTACCTCCTCAGGGCTCCAAGCCCTAGCCAATTTAACTGTTAGCAGCCCCCACATGTTTTCCTCACATGAATCCCACCCCATATGACTCTGTTCAAGCTGTTAGGTCCCTAAAAGTCCTCCTCTCTCTTCCAAATGCTTGCTCGAGTCCCATCCATCCCTCAGGGCACACTCAAACCCATGCCAATTCTCAAATCCAAGCCAATCCCTCCAATTGAATTTAAGTTCTCCTGCCAGCAGAACTGGAATACTGGACCCTGAACCTCCCTAAATGAGTTACAGTTTGCATTATGGTGATGGATACCTAGGAAACCAAAACCCAACTTTTCTACCATATTAAACCAGGTTCTTGTGAGCAAGGACCCCTTCCGATTCCTATATGAACAGATCATAACACCTGGAGCATGGTAGGCCCTCAGAAAACACTTCACTGTGAGACAAGAAAAGCACCACACTGCCTCTGTGGGAAGTCTCCACTTACCTTGGCTGCTCCTGTCAGGCAATGCAGAGGTGAAGGCACACTGCTCTGTGGCCTCCAGAAGGCGAATGATGAGTCTTGCTTGCCAGGTTTCTGGCCTTCTTCAGGAGATTCCAACCTCCTCCCTAGCTGACCATAGTCTGCTCGGCCCCAGGTAAACACCTTGCCAGTTTCTGCAAATAAACATGATTTGAATGAAGGCTACATTCTCCAGAGATGCTCTCAAGGGTAAGCAATGGGTTACTAGTAAAATTGCGAATGTTTATTTCATTATGTTCCAATAAAGAACATGAGCTTTGGGCTGAGGGGATGGCTCAGATTCCTCATGAGTATGAGGACCTGAGTTCAGATCCCCAGAATCTATGTAGAATCAGATGAGGTAGTTCACATCTGCAATCCCAGCACTCCTAAGGAGACATGAAAGGAAAGATGGGGAGTGCTCGGAAGCCTACAGGCCAGGTAGCCTGGCACACACAGCAGTAAACAAGAGACTGTCTCAAACCAGGGAGAAGGGGAAGGCCACGCGAGACTGTCCTGTAACCATTTCACATGTGGGTCCACACTCTCACAAACATGCGCGCACATACATACAGTTTTTTGGGTTTGGTTTTTTTTTTTTTTTTTTTTTTTTAAGAAAAGAAGGAAAGCTTGAATCTTCATCTGTTCACGTAAGTGGGAATTGAGGTTCCAAGAAGCTAAAGGACTCCCCCAAGAACAATCAAGTAGAGAGGACCAGAGCCAGAATCAGAGGAGAGTCTCAAGCCTATGATACTCTTGCATAGAGATGACTTCATGGGTAAATGCCAGCCATGCTGGTGGCCCACCCACTCTCTCCCAGACCCACCACCCCCTCCTTCTGCTTTGCCCAGATGCCTGGTCTCAACTCTCCTCCCTCCTACCCAATCCAGGGGCCTTGTATCCTGACTGAAGCTTCCCATTCCTCAAATCTCTTAGAGCTTTCCCCCTAACTCAATGCTGGTTTCTTGTTTGCTCCTCCTGGTAACAGAAGGACTCCTTCCTTACCCAAAGGAGCAATCCTGACAGTCCAAGGCAAGCGTATCTGTGTGTTAGAAGGAAGGGAGCGAGAGGAGAAAATTGTAGAGCCATTTGGAGCCAGAAATGCATTCAGTTCCCCAGCACCGTGTGGGAAGCCAGCCAGTGGGGCAGATGACAGGAGGAAATGGGGTTTGGAAAAGGAGCAACGGCCTTTCATTCCCCAGATAAGGGAGATCGCACCAAATTCATTCAGTTGTACCAAGTGCTGCCTTTGTTATTCCAACAGAATTGCAAAATCCGACGAGGCATAGATTATTAACAGATTCTCTGCAATAAATATGCATAACCATGTGCGCCATATAAATTCTTTATCTGTGTTTATTTTAACAAAGAAAAACTCTGCTTAAGAAACAAAACACCACGTAATGCATATTAAATCCAAGACAAAGTTACTGTGTTTGGTATCAAAGCTTCATCTGGCCCCACACGAAACATATGGCTTCCAGTGTCAGCTAAGAAACAGCCCGAGATGATGGCAGAAATGTCAGGAGAGCAGAGACATATGGGGCTCTGCAGGGGTACGTTCTTAGGTTCAGCCTGCTGGCAGACACTAAGGCAGATACACAGAACTATGACTTCCAGGCTTCCTAGGATAGGGACTGTGGTGGTTCGAATAGGAATGGCCCTCATAGGCTCCTATATTTGAATGCCTGGTCATCAGGGAATGGCACTATTGGAGTTGTGGCCTTGTTGGAGTAGGTGTGGCCTTGTTGGAAGAAATGTGTCAGTGGAGGCAGGCTTTGAGGTTTCAGATGCTTAAGCCAGGCCCAGTGTCTCTCTCTTCCTGCTTCTTGCTGATCCAAATGTAGAACTATCAGCAACTTCTCCAGCACCATATCTGCTTGTGTGTTACCATGTTTCCCACCATGATGACAATGAGTCTACTAAACCTCTGAGCTGTAAGCACTCCATTTAAACGCTTTCCTTTATAAGAGCTGCCATGGTCACGGTGTTTCTTCACAGCAATAGAACACTAAGACAGGAACCAAGCCTGCACAGCCCACAGGGTACTGGGAACACTATGCAATTGGGAATGGGGCACTGGAAGCACTGGTATCCATGTGATATTCCTTTTGCTGCAGCTACCTACAGTTTCCTAACCCAGTGAACTACCACTCCAGCTGCCCTTCGTAACCTGGCAATTACAGCTCCACTCAGTCTAGACATATACTGTTGGTCCTAAGAACCCTTTCCTGAACCCTGAACTTTCCCAGACAAGATGAAACTCACCACCTTTGTGCTCCCTAACTGCCATGCTGCCATCTCTAACAGTTAAGAAAAGTAAGCTCGGAGAGGTGGCCCGATCAGGGGCACACAGATGCTGCACCTCTTCAAGTGGTCCAGCAGGCTGCATCCGTTATGGTTCCAGTCACTGTATAATCATGAAATCCTCCTCCCTCACTTACGTGCATTAGACTGGAAATAGTCTGTGCCCAGTTGGCCAGCTGCCCCTCTATCTAAGCTGGTCAGGATTTATAATCAGACTGCCTTAGCAGGAAAGTCCTGAAGATGACCACTGTGTGTGTGTGTGTGTGTGTGTGTGTGTGTGTGTGTGTGTGTGTGT
>CABHPR010150276.1:0-27843 GCA_902168415.1 Peromyscus melanophrys
TTAGTCTAGAATTTGCAACAATTCTACTGCTTCCTTATCTGTAGTGTTGGGATTACAGGTAGAGGAGCACAGTAGGATACACTTTTCTCCTTTGGACTAGACTGACATGAGTTTCTGTGTCTTTATTTCTATTACTTTCCCATGTTAGGCTGGCAGCAAGCATCTGGCTTGCAAAGCTCATGTTCTTTGATATTAAATTAACCATATTTGTGGAAGATTTAGTAATTTCCTATATTACTAAATAACTATCTGAGATTAGAGATTGTTTCACTTAAATTGAAAAGGATATTTGAAAAAGAATGAAATTTAGAATGAATGAATTTATTCTAGAAATGATGAACATTTACCTCATTGGTTTCTAATACTGCATAAACTAAAAATAGCTTGTCAAAATCAGCAGACAAATGTAAACAAACTTTCTTTAAAACTTCACCTATTTTGCAAAAAATTAAAGGAATTCTGTGTTTTGGCTGAGAATTTAACTTTTGTAGAATATGATAAACATCCTATAAAAACAAGAAGTTTCTCACCATAATTTTCATAATAATACACAAAGCAATAAAGGAGATGCTGGTTCTTAATACTGGAGTCACTCAGTAGAGCTCTTCTCCAGGAAGCAATTCTGCCAGTTATTCTCCAATGACTAGACGAAGGAGAATCTGTTGAAAGTTGCATTGAGGTCACATTTTTATTGTGAGGTAATCACAGGAGACGCCTCTATTTTCTGTAGGGACAGAAATATTTTATTTTATGACTAGATCACTTATGCTCCAAGAGTAATTCCTGAGCTCCTTCCATTTGTTGTTTCATTCCTCCATGAATTATGCCTCCATTATTGTATTTCATGACTTTTCTGTCTTCTCCTCCTTAAAAGAGGGAATTTACAGTTAGTTTAACAACTGTCATGAATTGGTTGTTACGTATTTGCTAAAGAAAAGTCTTGAGAGGATGGTGTAGACGGCTGTCATTAAGCTAGCCTGCACGCATTGGCACTGGCCTTCTAGAGGTAACGAAGGGAGGACCCACTGAAAACCTACTTTCTCTCCATTAGTGCGTGTTTGCCTCTGTGCCACCTGACATCCCTGCATACAAAGGTGTTTTCTGTCTTTCTAAACATGTCTTTAATCCCAGAAAACCTCCACACAGAGGAATGAAGTTTTCAAAAGGATACTCGACCTAAACTGTTTCAAACGGGGAACTGTTTCCAAGTACAGAGATCAGTCATAACACTGACTCTCCATAGAGCATGTAGCAGTTTACAAAAATATAAATGTGGTTATGCCATTACTGTTATCGTAACAGGCTGTTTATGTATCTTCAACTGAAAAATGTCTCAAATAGAGATCCATTTTATATCCTAATCTCATGGAGTGAAGAGGAGAATCCCATTGTAAAAATTCCCTACCACTATCTCTATAATCTCTACTTGGTAGAGTTTCATCCAAGTGCGAAAATGAAAAACTATAACCTGCCAAGCGTCAGTGGTAAAGTGAAATGAAAAAATTGCAAGTTAATAGTAGTGATGCCTCAAAAAAATTTCCTGGCCAATTTAACAACGCTTCACCCAAGGTCGCTTTTCAGAGCTGATTATTCTTGGTAATTTGTAGATGAGATGATTCTACCTTGGTCATGGCTAGTGAAGACTGAGAAAATGCCACAGGAGGCTTGAGATTCAAGGTTATCAGTCTCCCTCAAATGAGACAAAAATCACAGTCTCACTTGTTTTTTTCCTAAAACCCAGCACAGCAATAATGCTCAAAGAAATGAAACTTAAAGTCTGTGCGGTGTTTTATTGGCAGTCTGGAGTCATACTAATGTGAAGAATCAGTGCAAGGACAAGGCAAGGGCATTGTGTAGCTCTCAATTAGCATTTCATGGAGGGAATTTCCGGTGACTGTTCTTACTAGTTTATTCTGTTGTTTTAAGAAACCACTGTAGATTTTAGTCTATGTAAATATATATCAATTATAGCTGAATTTTTTACTTCCAGGAAATGCCTCAATATGCTTTCTTTACCCAATATAAAATATATTGTAAACCGTCTTTCTTAAACCATTTTCTTACATATAAATAATTTATATATTATAGACAAGCGCAAAGAAGAAAATAAACTTTTCAAAGGTATGTCATATACTGATCTTTACTGTATCCTTGTCAAACTGGTGTACATATGTATATGTGCAAACATGCATGTGTGTTCACAAGGTGGAACAGAAAGACAATGAATTAATTATTTACATTTTCTTTTTAAAATGTTTTGATTAAAATATAATGGCATAATGCCCCATTTCTCTCCTCCCTCCAACCTTTCTCATATAACTACCTGCTCTCTCAAATGTATGACCTCTTTTTAAAAATTGTTATTCTTACACACATGCACACACACATACACACACACGATAAAAATGTAAATACAACCTGCTGAGTCTGTTCAGTGTTACTTGTATGAATATATTTTTATGACTGAGTTGCACTCATGAAATCTCAACAATACAGCTGCCTAAATAAGTCTTGAACAATTCTAATACCAATTTACATCCCAAAGTGAATATGGGACAGTTCACAGGCACCACTCCTGAATGATAAGCTATAAGCAATTAACTACCAAGAGAGGGGAAATCAGTTTTTACTCAGGGATGAGTTCCCTCATTGGTTATACAATACTAATATATTTTAAAATTATTATTATTAATGTGTGTAGAGGTCATGTATGAAATGCATGTAGAAGTCAGATGACAGCTTTATATAGAGTTGCTTCCCTATTTTTCTATTTATGTGGGTTCTTGGGATCAAATTTGTATTGCCAGTCTTGCAAGGTAAGTTTTTTACCTCACTGGCAACAATTGCACTAGCCCAGATTGCAACACTTTAAAAATGGCTTTTACTAGAGATCTGGGTATGGCTGGTCATATCTGTAATTCCACAACTTGTCATTTTGAGATCAGCTAGGACTATATAGCAAGTTCAGGGTCAGGCTGAGCTACATACTAGGACCATGTCTCAAAAATAAGTAGAATAACATCATCATCAAAAATAAAGTCTTAAACACTAGCATTTGTACAGTGTGTACAAGGTCCAGGGTTGGATTCCCGTCACTAGCATCAAAAGTTACACTAAGGATCTAGTCATGCAAGAAGAGCAGCTTTCCATGGACACTTCTGTCTCACTTCCTGTTACATCATCATTTCAGTGACTCTATTATGCAGCTACAGCTTCTGAAATTGATGGGTATTTACAGTGTCACCACTGAAAATTCTGAAATACATGTTCCTTTCAATATTGATCATTTTACAGAGTAAAGTTTAATAGTAAAAAATGATGAGAATTTAAATATTTAATACCTATTACAAAATCCTCTGCAGAATCATCTAAGCTTACACTTCCCTATCAGCCAAATTTGAAAGCATAATGTTGTTATGTTCTTATAAAACAGATGTTCTTGTTAGGTAAGTATGTGGTATTTTGTGTGTTAGTGATGTTGACTTTACTTTCACATGTTTAATGAATTGGGACTTGTGAATGTCCTGACCATATATTTTATCTCCTCTCCATTCTCTTGTTAATTAAACGCTTTTTTCTCTTGGAACTTTTTGTCAGAGTCTTACTTGGTTAATTTCCTTTACATTTCCCTTCAATGTCTATTAATCTTTTCTTTATTTCTGCCTTCTGGTTATGAAGTTTGCTGCACATCACATTCACTAGACAAACTTACATAACTAAATCTTTAAAATTTTCTTCTGCTAATTTTTTATATTAAATATTTCAACCAACAAAGAATTTATTATTATGTCTGAGTTAAGTCAAAAACTTATGTCTTATAACAATATAACTTAATGTTTGTATTAGCTTGTCGTATTTCCTTTATAATAATAGATATTCAGACTGTATTCTTAAGGTGTTTAGATTACCCAGAATATGTCTTCATTAAATATTCAAAAACTGTAAATAATAACAAGCAATATTTTTCTTTTTAGCATCCTTACATCTCAATAGAAATACTTGTGGTTACTTCTACTTTTTTTAGTTTTTAATATTATTTTTTAAATTCAAGCAGCTTTATGGAAATTATGTTTATATACAAATGTCAATTATTACATAGTCACCATAGCATTCAAAATGAATGATATTTCTCTTATCCTTCCTGTGCAATAGTGCTCACCCCTCCTCTTCCACTGCGAGCTCTGGCAGCTGCTGATTTGATTTCTATACTGCAGATTGTAGGGGTTCACATAGAAGAGATAACAGCAGATGGTCCTCTCAACCTGGCTGTTTGCTCACCACAGTGTGTCTAAGACTCACCTGTGTCTGTTCCTTCTCACTGCAGACTAGATATGTACAGGTACCATTCACTGTTCCATTTCTATGCATACTGTTTGGAATATTAATTCAGCTGATGCTTTTCTATTATAAATATAGTTTCTAAGAACATATACATTTACACGTGTAGACATATAAATTTATAGAAGCAGTATGTCTACTTTTACTAGACAACTTGCTGAAGTTGTAATTTTTATTGTATAGAATCAATATATTAGTTGGGGGCTAACCAAAATTACACTAGTTTTGAGTCCTTCAGTTTACAAATTTTACAAAATATTTTTCGTTTGCTTACATTATCTTATGTCTGATTCTGCAATTTGGACAAGGACAGATAGTTCTTATGTTAGAAATAGCTTAAGGATGGGGCAATGGCTCAGACAGTTAATTTCTTGCCTTACAAGCATAAAGATGTGAGTTTGATCCCCGAAATCATGTATAAAAGCCAATCCTAGTAGTATATGCTTATAATCCCAACCGTGGATGTAATTGGTTTTTTGCTTTTTGTTTTTTTTATTAGAGGCCTGCCACTCAGCTCCCAAATAAATACATAGAGACTTATTCATACTTATGAATGCCTGGCCTTAGCTTGGCTTGTTTCTAGCCATCTTTTCTAACTTAAATTAACCCATTTTTCTTCTTCTATGTTTTGCCTCCGACCTTTTTGCCTTTCTTTATTCTATATATTTTTCTTTCCTTCTTACTCCGTGGCTGGCTGTGTGGCTGGCCACTGGTGTCTTCCTCTCGTCCTCGTTCCTCTTGAGCCTAGGTTTCTACTCATATTTATTCTCTTTGCTTGGCAGACCTACCTATCTCATTCTCCTGCCTTGCTATTGGTCATTCAGCTCTTTATTAGACCAATTAGGTATTTTAGACAAGCAAAGTAACACAGCTTCACAGAGTTAAACAAATGCAACATAAAAGAATGCAACACATCTTTGCGTCATTAGACAAATGTTCCACAACATAAATGGATGTAACACATCTTCAACTAATATTCCACAACAACTGGGGGATGGAGAGATAAGAGGATCTCTGAGATTCTAGGCCACTATGACTCCCTGTATTAAAAGATCAAATTTGGGTGTGTGCATAGAGAGATGTCTTAGTAGTTAAGAGCACTTGCTGTTCGTTCAGAGGACTTGAGTTTGGTTCTCAGCATCCACACGGTAATTCACAACTCCCTGTAATTCTAGTTCCATGGTGTTTGATGTCTTCTGATGTCTGTGGGCATCACACTCATGTGCACCTACCTACATGCATACATACATCTACACATAAATAAAAATATATCTTAAAAAATTTTAAGGTTAATGTCTTATTCACTGTTCTATTGTTGTGAAGAGACACCATGACCAAGATAAATCTGATGAAAGAGAACATTTATTTGAGGACTCCATTCCAAAATGGAGGTAAGGGAAGATAGTGAGGGAATATTGGACCAAAGCAAGTTGGAAAACCATCTGAGCAAACACTGCATCTCTATGTGTGTTGTCAAAATGTTCTTCATATTTCCAATTCCTTTCCACTTTTTAAAAAATTTTTACTGCAGTATACTTCTTTCTCTTGGGCTCATTCTACACCCTGTTAGCACCTCTCCTATGACATCTCCAACACCTTGGGGTCTCTAAGGCAATCCAGGCTTAACCTTCCCAGCTTCATATAATGACCTCTCTAGACCTTTATCCAGGACAACCCTGACACATGCCTGGCCTCAGTGGCTTTCCTTAATCACAAAGGAAGATTCCTTAACCCCTTTCTTCTATCTTTGACTCTATAGCCAGGACCATGTGGCTGAAGATTCTAAGTTCTGATGCTTGCTGGGGCCAGAACATGGCCCTCTCTTTCAATTACAACTTCACCAGCTTTCTGTTTTCCATGGTTTCCTTCACTGCTTAAGCTTGGCTGTCCTGAAACTGGATCTGTAGACCAGTCTAGCCTCAAATTCAGAGATCCACTTACCTCTGCCTCTGAAGTACCAGTATTAAAGGTGAGCACCAGCAGACAGACTCTAAACTTTTCTTTAATTCATTTTCACAAATTTGGAAACTTAGCTGGGTGAGATTTTGCCCTGAGGTCACGACTCCCTTTATTCCATTTTTTAATCTGTTTATCTCCTTGAACACAGGACTTAGCCCCATTCCACTTCCAGGTACTCCTTTCCTCCTCAAATTGTACATTTTGTATTTTCACTTGTTAGCTTGCTCCTTTTCATTATAAATCTTCATTAGATTTACCACTAATAACCACATGACAGAGTCTTTGCTAGGCTGTTTTGAGATTTCCTCTGACAACAGAATTAATCCAAAACTTTTCTCTTTAGCCTCAGGCAGACTTTTCAGGCAAAGGCAAAAGCAGCCACATTCTTCACCAAAATGGCACATGAATGATCTGTAGGCAACATACTAAAATTCTTCCCCTCTGAATCTTCTTGAGCTAAGGTCATACAGTTCAAATATTCTGTGCTCCTCTTAGTATGTCCCATTAAGCAGTGCTATATACCACCTGGGTCCATAACTTCTGCTTATACTGAATACTTTCAAATTTTATGTTCATAATTCTTTTCATCATTTCTGTGTAATTCTGACTCCATAGTTAAAGTTCTCAAAAGCAGAGCTCAATTCTAATAGAAACCTTTATCTATATCTTTATATATTTGTTTAATCTTTCCTATAACAAAGATATATGGTAAAGTTATTCAGATTTGAAAACAGAAGCTAGACTAGTAGAGCAGGATGGCATCAAGGAGTGGCAGTATATGTGTGCTTGAAAACAGAATTATTAGGACTATCTTGTGGGATTATATTGCCAAATTGAATCAGTTGCTTGACATTAACCCACCTGAGATTTAGAATCCTTATCTATCTCATTTCTGGAGCAATGTCTGCTTCATTATTTTTGACATTCACTCCTAAACAGCAAGAGCATTTACAGCCTCTGTTTATAAATAGGGTTGTAATTACATTTTATTACTTTAGCCATCGTAAGCACTCGCACATCATTGTGTGACATTATTTTACCTTCAGTTGGCTCTTTCATGTGTTAGTATATTCTACTCTACTTAGACTATGAATTCCCACTATGTGCCTATTATTGCAGTACTATTTTATTCTTATGTGCAATACAAAATATCACAAACTTAGAAAATAAGACACATGGCTTATAATATCAAATGAAACAGATTTTGCATCTTTTGTATAATTATACTGTTTTGTCAAAGTGAAACACCATTGAAAATTTATTTTACATGGACTTATTTGGGTTGTCTGAGAAGAAAAACTCACGGCATTAAATTTGTCAAAGCAATAAGCTGTGAGGAATGTTTCATACGACCTTCAACAGCTCATCAGGTAAGCACCCTGACTGACAAGGCTGGTTGTCTGGAGGATCTCCAGAGCCTGTATGATGGATGTAAAGAATCAACTTCAGCAAGTTCTCCGCTGACTCCACACATATATACAACACACAACTAAATGTAGAAAAGCAATTAAAATTATTTTGTATAAAAATAACATTAAATAATTAGCTCCCATTGATGCCCTTAAAAAGAAACTGGCTGACTGCTATTAGAGTTTGTTTGGTCTTATATTTGTATACATGGTACATGATTCTTAGTATTCCTTGCTATTTTTTAACTCACGTTTTCTTTTGAATTTGCTTTAGTTCTAACATGTTATTGTTTTCATGACATTCTGGAAATTCATTTGATTTCTTTAGTTTTCTTGTGAGATTGGAGTCCACAGTTGAGACTAGCAATGAAACTAAACTCTCTAGTTCCAAAGTGACAGTGGGATTACTTTTCCCTCCTGTAATCTTGTGAAGAGGAACTGTGAGTTATCATTATTACCAGCAGTGACAGCTGTGTAAAGGCCACCTCCCAAGTGATCACTTTCTCTTCATTTGTGCATTTGTATGTGGATTCCTGTTTGACCTGTCTGTGCAAATATTCAGTCAAGTGTGTAAATGTGGAGGCCGTAGGACCACTTTTGCTGTCATGTATTAGTCAGTACCCACCTCAACTGTCAGACATAATCTTTGTGTTTTGGGCCTGCATCTTATTAAGCAGACCAGAACAGCCGGTAAGAAAGCCTCGGAGACCCACCTGTCTCTGCCTCCCCGACATTGGGATTACAACTCTATGACACTGCACTAAGCTTTTTTTGGCATTGGCTGGGGTGGGGGGACAGGGGAGTTATGAGACTAGAACTCAGTTCCTCATGATTTTGAGGCAGGCACTCTACCAACTGAGCTATCTCTCCAGGCTCCAATTTCTCTTTTTAAAAGTAAGTTTGAATGAACATTGAGGACAGAATATTCTAGGAATGGGATTTCTGAAAAGTAAGTTCTTCATAAGGATTTCAGAACTTCCTGCAGTTTATCTGCATGTAAGCACAAGTTTACCTATTCTGGGGAGATATTTTGGGTACTTCAAAATCATCCACAAAAAGAGAAACTCCAAAGGAAGTTGATTTATTTGCTTTGGTAAACTCGATTCTGTTTTGTAACCTTTGAAACATGGCTTTTATGAGTGATACTATTAAAATCTATACTCCCTTTCGACTGTGTTGTTAATCATTATTGCTCTCTGTGGCCTCTGGTTTACCTGTCTACATAGCAAGGCAGCATTCCTTAATATTTACAATTGGAATGCCAGTGATTCTTAAGACATATCATATATTTCTCTGAATGAAATGTGATTCTCAAGAAATAAGGACCTGGCTTCACAAATACATTTCGGGACACTAACTCCCTCTCAAACATCTAGAATTTTTAAGTCAGTTTTTATTTTACACTTTTGAAATAAAATATTTCACTCTAATGGTTGCACTTTAATGCTCCAAAGGATTGGTGTATCATATAACGGTAGTTTCAGCATAAATAGATCAAGCACTAGCTCTTCATTTATAATGCAGTTCAATGGTCTCTAGACATTCATTAAGTCTAGACTTCATGAAAGTCTCCCTTCACCTTGCAGCAGTGGGTGATGCATGAGGGAGAGCTGATGTCAGGCTCTGTGTGAGGAGGGCTGCAATCAGATATGAATACTTTTAAAAGTGTTCTTAAAGAGTGAATATCTACTTCTATTATGTATTAAGGTCTTATTTTTTTGCATCGTAGAAAATATTCAATGAAGAAGCTCAGAATATTGATGACGTTCTGGACAGCATACTACAGTTTTGTGGAGGCTTTCTTAGTCATCTTGTGAAAGCTAATCATTGTTAGAGTCTGTGTTATGATTAGGGGTAAAAGTGGGATGCTAGCCAGGCACACACTATATATCAGCGTTTCAGATGCACAAATATGCCAAGCCAAACTCAGAATATGAGATTTTATCATTATTGAGAATTCAGGCTTAACATATTTGAGTAGAATAGAAAGGAGGCATGGAGTTTACCAAACTTTGTGTGTAGGAGAGGAAAGAACCTTTTTAGGAGCATTCTTCCACTGAAAGAAAATCCAGTCCTCTATTGAATTTTGTTGTGATTCAACATGAAAGAACCACTATTGTCCATAGGTGGTTATAGATTAGCAAAGGAGACTAAAAGTGCATAAAGTTTTCTTAAATTAGAAAGGGAGGTGCAGTTGAGCCCCTGTCCACAGTTCACTCTGTTTGTGGGGAGCACACAGTCACTGGGGATCTCTGCTCCCTGTCACCACGCTGTATTCTTTTCTTATTGCACGTTCTTATTCTTTTCCTGTTCACCCTGTCCTATGGCAAACTATAGTCCCATTGGCCTTCACAAGAAATCTGTGACATTAAACCTTCCATAGCAGAAGTAAAGTCATAAATCAGTTAAAGGTTTGGTGATCTGTGGAGAAAAGGATCTCTTTAGCTCTACTTCCTGTTTCCTCATGTTTGCTCACCTCTTCTGAGTCCCAGAAAACACTCATCCTGGTACATGTTCTGTTTAATGATCATTCCCTCCCCATTCCATTGACCACCAAATTGTGGCAAAATGGAATATGCTTTTGCATATCATCAACTAATAAAGGAACCATGGAGGGTTGGGAGAGAATAAGAAACAACATAAAGTAATTTAGTGTTTGAGATTATCAGATATGAAATATAAATGGAAGATGGTGAGTGTGAGTGAAGTGTCTGTCCTCTAAGCCTCTCTAGAATCTTTGAAGAGATTCCAAGTAATTTCATTCCAGTTGTGTGATTAAAAAAAAAGACATTCTTTCAAAGTAGCCTGGGTATCTTCTGGTCCAAGAAGTGTTTGTTTAAAGAGCAGACTTTAAGACCCAGGACTGCCATCTGGGTATTTAAGAATAAGATGTACTCTACTGAAGAAATGCAAGCAGTGTTCAGCATCAACTAGAAGCAACACTTTTAGGAAATCAGGTAACCTTTCTTAGATATGAAAATATTCTTCTTCACTTTAAACATCCTATACTTCTCAACAAGCTTTTGATTAAATTTGTTCTTTGGCTCTTTCTTTGATGTATATAAAATATTCTAATTGCCCTTACTCCCACCCTGCTCTTCTCAATCTTGACGATTCCACCTGCTTCCCACAAATCCCTCTCCAACATCCATGTCTTTTTGTTTTCTTTTGTGGCCCACCAAGTTTAACCAGGGCTGCCTGTGTCGCCATGGGTTAGTAGCTAGTATTGGATATTGGTGAGCACCCCTGTGTACCTAACTGAAGACAGTGAATCCTACTCCCCCAGAATCTATCAATAGCTAATAGTTTCAGAAGGGAGGTTAGTACTCATAAACACCTCTCTCACCCGTAACTGTCTTCTGCAGGCGTAATGCCAGTAAATATAGCTGATAGGAAGCTATGCTTATAATGTCTATAGCACATCAAGAAGATAGTATTTTTCAGTCCTTTCTCCTATATTCTGGCTCTTAGGGTCTCCATACCTGCTCTTCTGCAATGCTCCCTAAACCTTAGGGGGTAAGGCATAAACGTCTTGCTTAGGACTGAGCACTCAACTGCCTCTTATTCTCAGCACACACAGAAGCCGTTAGTCCCTGGGTTTGTAACTGATTATGGCACAAGAAGCTTCTTGGATTAAGGGTTTGTGCTATATTTCTTGCGATTTTAACTGTAAATATTTAGAATGCATTTTGATGCTATGTCATTTTAAAGAAATAATAGTAGTAGGGTCTATAACTTCCATGTGTTGCTGAACGAGATTATAGTGCCAGGCATGGAAACCTTCCTGTGTGTTGATTCTAAAATCAAATCCGAAAGTGGTTGATTCCTTCTATAACAGAACTTGGCAAAATTACAAAAAGCAGTTCCCTCCCCACCCACACACTGCAGAAAATTATTTTTAATATTGTACATTATGTATAAATTAGAAAATTTTCAAATGGCCAAATATACTATTAAATTTTTATGTCTATGTGCACACCATACAACATTTCTTTCTTTTTTTCTTTCTCATCCAACATATCATGATTATAGTTCCACCTCCTTCTACTCTTCCCAGTTCCTTGGTTCTCCCCTCCCATCTGGATCCATTCTCTTTCTGTCTCTCATTGAAAAGTATAGACTTCTAAGAGATAACAACAAAACATAACAAAATATAATAAAATAAGATAAAACAAAAAACATTACATTAAAGTTGGACAAGGCAAACCAACCAAAGGAAAAGAGCCCAAGAAAAGGCACAAGAATCAGAGACACACTTGTTCACACACTCAGAAGTCTATAAAAACACTAAACTGGAAGCTATAATATATATGAAGAGGATCTGGTTCATTCCTGTGCAGGCCCTGTGTATGCTGCTTTAGTCTCTGTGATTCATATGAGCTTTTCTGAGTTGATTCAGAGTATCTTGTTCTCTTGGTGTTCCCTATCCTCTCCAATTCTTATACTCTTTCTGCATCCTCTTCCATGGGGTCCCCTGAACTCAGAGGGATGGAATTTGATGGAGACATGCCACTTAGAGCTGAGTGTTCCAGAGTGCCCCCTCCTTTCCTCTCCTCCTTTCTCTGTCTCTCTCTGTCTCTCTGTCTCTCTGTCTCTGTCTCTGTCTCTCTCTCTGTGTGTGTGTCTCTGTCTCTGTCTGTCTCTCTGCATAATATCTGGTTATGAGAGGAAGCCTCTATGATGACAACTGAATAAGGCACTAATATATGAGTATAGCAAAATATCATTAAAAGTCAGTTTAATGATACTTTTTTTAAAAAAAAACAACAAAAAAGAAAACTACTAATGTTTGGTTTTACCCCAGGTTTCTGTGCTGTTTAGTCTCTGATTATTGGTCACTCAAACAGTGTCAGCTATGGGTTCCGTCTTGACATTGGTTGGTTACTTCCACAAGCCTTGTGCCACCAGTGCCTTGTATTTTGTAGGCAGAATAGCATTGTAGATCAGAGGTTTTATGGTTGGGTTGTTGTATACATTTCTCTTTTGGTGGCCTGCAGAGTACCTTTCTATACCAAAGACAGTAGAACACGGGGGTAAAGTTTCCATGTAAATTTCCAAATAAGCTGTGTGGGTGTTGTCTTCGGCAATGAGGCCTTGCTGCCCATTTTTTGAGAAAAACCTAAGGTTTTGGCAACAGCCTGGGTAGTATGGGGAGTTCCATGGGACCCATTTGGCCAACAACTCAATTGAATGTAACCAGGTCTCATTATTGGAAGCTTCATTTGGTGACAAGAGATGGCCAGTCTCCTCCATTATTTGGAGACTTAACTAAGATCAACTTTATATATTTTTGGAGGTTTCCACTGCATTAGGTTTTCAAACCATTCCTCAAACACTCCTCAATTATGGCTGTCTCTCCCTGTATTCCCTGCCTCTCCCCACTTGATCCTTCTCTTCTAGTCACCATGCTAACAGTCTGCTCATAAAATCTACTCTATTTTCCTCTCACAAGGAGAATCATGTATCCCTCCTAGTTCTTTCCTCTACATCCAACTTCCCTGTGTCTACAGTTTGCATCTTGGTTGTTCTTTAGTGGTTAATATACACATATAAGTAAATACATACCATATTTATCTTTCTAGGTTTGGGTTACACTCAGGATAATTTTTTCTAGTTCCATCCATATGCCTGCAAATTTCATGATGTCATTTTTTTTAATGGTTGAATAATACTCCATTGTATAAATGTGCTACTGTAGGTGGAAGTTTCTGTCCCACCTGGTACCACAGGCATTTAGTCCCAAATAAACATATAGAGGCTTATATTAATTACAAATTGTTTGGCCTATGGATCAGACTTATCATTAACTAGCTCTTACAATTTAATTCAACCAATTTCTAACAATCTATATTTTGCCATGGCATTACCTGTGTTCCATAATATCTTGCTCCCCCGGCAGCACTCCATGACTCTTCTGACTCTGTCTTCTTCTCCTTGTCTCTCTGCTTGAATTCCTTGCCTAGCTCTATTCCTCCTTGCTGTAGGCCAGGGCAGCTTCTTTATTAACCAATGGGAACAATGCATACACAGTGTACAGAAAGACCATCCCACAACACTTCCTCTTTTCTGTCTAATCAAAAAGGAAGGTTTTCATTTTAATATAGTAAAATTACATATAACAAAATAGTTATCAAGCAAGAATTAGTTATAATATCTAGTCTATTTGTATTTGGCAAAATTAAAGAAAATATTTTATAATCTGTCCTATATTTGTGAGACTAAAGTTTCATATCTAATTTACTTTTTATCATTATTAAGGAAAACTATAATTATAACTATCTAGTCTTCAACTCCATCAAAGACCCCAGATGGATATAATATTTTCTGAGTAAACAGAAAGTGCATTGTAAGCAATTTTCAAAATTCTAAAAATGAGAGACATCTGGATGTCTGGACAGTCATCCAAATTTCCTCTGTAATATTGGGGCATCTATCTTCTGCCTACAGGCTTATAGTCTCTGGCATATTTTTCAGGAAATTTGAAGGACCATTTCACCTATTTTGGCAAAGTTCATCGGTCGCTTTTCTCTGTGTCCTGAAGAATGTCTGGCAGTTTCTTCTGTGAAGCACGAACCTGAAGGACCATCTTGACTTATTTTGGCTAAGTTTAGTGGTCATTTTCCTATGGATCCCGCACGTTCAATTTATATAACATATTGTCAAGCAGTCCAGGCAAGAGCAGTTTCTTGCCCAAATGGCTAGTCTTTTTCATATTGTAAGCAAACTCCATAATGAGTTTTTTCAATGCCCATCATCTCCTTTGAAATAATTGGCACTGTCAGGAGAAGATGTGTCTCACAGTCCAGAAAGGTTTAAGTTCTTAAAATATTTAAAATGCCATATTCTGTAGGTCTTGGAAGTGTTTGAAGATAGCCTATCTTTCTGAAATATATCTTTGTATACTAGAAATCCCAAATAAATATGATTATAAGTTTGATTATTATAGATGATTAACTATTAATCTGTATTTCTAATGATATAATTTGAAATGAGTTGCATAAACATGATACCTTAAACAAGAGTAGAAATATACATACAGTATAACAAAATTGACCTTAAATTTGTATCAATAAACCAAATCCATATCAATGTAAAGTATTTTGAAATTAACAGTTGTTTTTTGGATCAAAGTAGATTCAATAATTGTGGGAGGTGGGCTCCCTGTTTTTCCTAGGGTACTCTTGAGGAGAGAGGGATAAGAAATATTTAGATAGAAAGATAGTGTGGAGAAGACAGACAGAATCACAGGATAGCTTCTGGAGGACCTGGATCAATATCCACTGACCCTTTCTGTTTCTTCAAAAGGGCCAAAGGATGGGGCAAAAGACCTCCCCTTACCACAGCCAAGTGCAAACACTACCAGACACCTGGTAATCATGCATGTGGTCAAGCCATCCCCTAATGCAACCCTGCTGGGTAAAGCAAGCTCAGATCTTACTAGGAAATCTCTGTGGGCTCCCACAAATAATCTACTTTTTATCATTTTTATATCATATCTCTCTTTCTTCTTTTAGAAAGAAATTGACTATGATCAATAACAATTTGTAAACAAGCCCCCTAAACAAACACAAACATCCATAGTCCATTTTTTGGGAATGTGGACATAGTTTTCTAGGCTACAATAAGAATGATTATCAAGTATTGTGCAGGAGAAAGAAAGGATAATAACATAAACAAAAATGGAAATACAACTAACAATAACAATGTCAAGTAAGAAACAGTAAATATCCAGATCATAGGTAAATGGCAAATTACAAAGTTTAATCCAAAAGCTGTACTATCCTGAAGAGTCTAGATCTAGTACTTAATATTCTCTTAGCTAAGATAAGAAATGATTGTAACTGTAACTACCCATTCTTCTGTAGAGGAAATCAAGGTTGATTCCAATTTGTGGCCATTGTGAATAGAGGAGCAATAAACATGGATGAGCAAGTGTCCTTGTGGTAGGTTGAAGAGGATTTTGGGTATATGCCCAGGAGTGGAATGGCTGGATCTTGAGTTAGATTGATTCCCATATTTCTGAGGAAATCCTACACTGTTTTCCACAGTGGCTGTTCAAGTTTGAAGTCCCTCCAGCAATGGAGGGGTGTTCCCTTTGCTCCACATCCTCTCCATCATGAGGGGTCACTTGTGTTACTAATCTTAGCCATTCTGATAGTTGTAAGATAGAATCTCAAAATAGTTTTTATTTTCATTTCTCTAATGGCTAAGGATATTGCTTTAAATGAGATTACCCTATGAGAATTCACTGTTTAGATCTATACCCCATTTTTAATTGTATTACTTGTTTTTTTTTTCTGTTTTGTTCCTTGAATTCTTTATGTGTTCTGAAAATTAGTCCATCTATTAGATATGGAGTTGGTAAAAATCTTTTCCCATTATCTAGGCTATGGCTTTGTCCTAATGACATTGTCCTTTGCTGTGCAAAAGCTTCTCAGTTTTATGAGATCCTATTTATTAATTGTTGTATTTAGTGCCTGCACTAATGATGTTCTGCTCAGAAAGTCTTTTTCCTGTGCCAATCAGTCAAAGGCTCTATCCCACTCTACTTTCTCTTCTGTCAGGTATAGTGTATCTTGTTTTATGTTGAGGTCTTTGATCCATTTAGAGTTGGGTTTTGTGCAGGGTGATGAGTATGATCCTATTTGCCTTCTTCTACATGCAGACTTCCAGTTTGACCAGCAACATTTTTGAAGATGCTGTCTTTTTTTTAGTGTGTCTTTCTGGCTTCTTTATAAAAAACAGGTGTCTGTGGGTGTGTGCATTTATGTCTGGGTCTTCACTTTGATTTCAGTGATCAATGTGTCTGTTTTTGTGCCAACACCATGCTGTTTTTCCTACTATAGCTCTGTAGTACAACTTGAAATCAGGAATAGCGATACCTCTAGCAGTTCTTTTATTGTTCAGGATTGTTTTAGCTATCTTTTTTTTTTTTTTTTTTTTTTTTTACTTTCTGTAAGAAGCTGAGGATTTTCTTTTCAAGATTTGTGAAGAACTGTGTTAGAATTTTGATAGGGATTCCACTGAATTTATAGATTTCTCTTGTAGGATGGTCATTTTTACTATTTTAATCCCACCTATACATGATTATGGAAGATATTTCCATCTTCTGATAAAGTCTTCAATTTCTTAAACTTTTATCATACAAGTCATCTACTTGCTTGGTTAGAGTTACCCAAATGTATTTTATATCATTTGAGGCTATTATGAAGGATTTGTTTTTCTCATCTCTTTCTCAGTCATGCATAATTTCTTTTTTTTTTTTTTGGTTTTTCGAGACAGGGTTTCTCTGCATAGCTTTGCGCCTTTCCTGGAGCTCACTTTGTAGCCCAGGCTGGCCTCGAACTCACAGAGATCCGCCTGCCTCTGCCTCCCGAGTTCTGGGATTAAAGACGTGCGCCACCAACGCCCGGCACATTCATAATTTCTATATAGGAAGACTACTCATTTTTGTGAGTTAATTTTGTGGCCATATACTTTGCCAAATGTGTTTATCAGCTGTAGGATTTTCTTGGTGGAGTTTTCAAGGTCACTTAAGTATACTATCATATCATCTGCAAATAAAGATGCTTTAACTTCTTCCTTTCCAATTTGTATACCCTTGATCTGCCTCAGTTGTCTTATTGCTCTAGCTAGAACTTTAAGTACTGTATTGAGTAGGTAATGAATGGAGAGAGTGGACAACCTTGTCTTGTTTCTAATTTTAGTGGAATTGCTTTAAGTTTCTCTCCATTTAAGTTGATACTGGCTTGGGCTTGGTGTAAATTGTGTTTATTATGTTGTAGTATGTCCCATATATCCCTAATCCCTACAGGATTTTTATCATGAAGGAGTGTTGGATTTTGTGAAAGGCCTTTCAGCATCTAATGGGGTGATCATGTAGGTTTTTTTTCTTTTAGTTTATTTGTATTGGTGGATTGCATTTATTTATTTTCATATATTAAACCATCACTGCATATCTAGGATAAAGCCTACTTGATCATGATGGATGATCTTTTTGAAGTGTTCTTGGATTTAGTTTGTGAGTATTTTTATCGAGTATTTTTTGCATTTTGTTGATAAGGGAAATTGGTCTGTAATTCTCTTTTTTTTTTTTTTAAATTGTTTATGTGGTTTGGGTATGAGGATAACTGTGGAGCCCTAAAAGGAATTTGGCAAAGTTCTTTCTGTTTCTTTCTTGTGGAACAATTTGAGGAGTACTGGTGTTAAGTTTCCTTTGAACATCTGGTAGAATTCTCTAGGAAAACCATCTAGGCCTGGGGTATTTTTGATTAGGAGAATTTTAATGGCTGTTTCTATTTTACTAGTGGTCTATTTAAATTGCTCATCTGATCTGGGTTTAACTTTGGTAAGTAGTACCCATCAAGAGAATTATCAATTTTTTTGAGATTTCCCAATTTTGTGGAGTACAGGTCTTAAGATCCTCAAGATTTCCTCAATGAAATTCGTTTCATTGATTCATTGTATTGTTTTTGTTGATTTTACTCCTCAGTTTATTTCTTGACATCTATTCCATTTTCCTGTGATTTCTTCTTTTTGTTCTAAAGAGTTCAGATTTGCTGTTAAGTTGCTAGTATGGGATCTCTCCAATTTTTTATGTAGGCACTTAGTGATATGAACTAACATTTTAGAACAGCTGTATTGTGTTCCATAAGTTTGGGTATATTTTTTATTCATTTTCATTTAATTCTAGAAAGTCTTCAATTTCTTTCTTAGTTTCTATCTGTACCCATTTTTCATTCAGTAGAGATTTGTTCAGTCTCCATGAGTTTGTAGGCTTTCTGTTGTTTCTGTTGTTAATGATATCCAGCTTTAATCCATGGTGGTCTGAGACGAGCCAGGGAGTTATTTCAGCTTCCTTTATCTGTCTGGATTTGCTTTTTATCCAAGTGTGTGGTCAATTTTGGCGAAAGTTTTGTAAGTTGCAGAGATGAAGGTATATCCTTTTGTGTTTGGGTGAAATTTTCTGTAAATATCTGTTAGGTCCATTTAGTTTATAACATCTATTAGCTCCAGTATTTGCTGTTCTGATTTTGTCTGGATGACCTGTCTTTTTGGTGAGAATCGGCTTTTGAAATTTCTGACTATTAGTGTGTCAGAGTCAATATGTGATTTAAACTATAGTAGTGTTTCTTATACAAACTTTTGTTCCCTTTTTGTTTGGGGCATGAGGATTAAGACACTAAATGTTTTCTTGTACTTTCCCTTTGGTGAGTATGTAGTGTGCTTTCTTATTTCTTCCGTTTAGTTTTTGTTTGAAGTCTCTTTTGTTAGGTATTAAAATTTCTACACCGACTTGCTTCTTAGGTGTTCTATATCAATTTAATTAAACAAGAGTTGCATGTTCACCCTAGGACCTATAACTTCCATGTGTTGTTGAACTAGATTATAATGCCAGGCATGGATTCCTTCCTATGTGTTGGGTCTTAATCAAATCAGAGAGTGATTAGTTAGCCCAGTAACAGGGCTTGACAATAATTACAAAAAGTAAGCATATATAAATATATACATACATACATATTTTAGTTAATTATTTTTATATTATACATTATGTATAGGAAAAAAATCTTCAAATGATAGAATATTATTAAATTTTATGTGTTGGTACACACCATGAATATTTCTTGGTAAAACATAATGCAAGGGATTAGGGAGAATTTTTAGCTTCTAACGTACTTGCCACAGGTTTTGTCTGTATTTTGCTCACTTTACTCAGGCTAGAGTCATCTGAAAAGACTGAACCTCAATTAAAAAATCCCTCCATAATATTGGGAAGTAGGCAAGTCTTGTAGGGCATTTTCATAATTAGTAATTGTTATAGGAGGACTCCACCTATTGTGGGTGGTGCTATCCTTGGGCTGGTGGTCCTGGGTTCTACAAGAAAGTAGACTAAGCAAGCCATGAGGAACAAGCCAGGAAGCAGCATCCTCCATGACCTCTGCATCAGCTCATGCCTCTGGATTCCTGCCCTGACTAGCTTCAGTGATGAATAGTGATGTAAAGTATAAGAAAAACAATCCTTTCTTACTCAAATTGCTTTTTGTCATAGTGTTTCATCATACCAATGTATCCCTAACAAGACACAACTAAGCATGTGAACCTGAGTTTAGATTCCTATCACTTATGTTAAAAACTCCAGCTCTGGACAGACTCAGAATGGAGGATTCCTGGGATCTGATGGTCATACAGTCTAGCCATATGTTTGAGCTGCAAACTGATGGTCAATCTTGTCTCAAAAAATATGGTGAAGACAACCATTGCCAACATCTTGTCTCCTCATGCATATGCACACATATATGAACATGCATACAAAAAACACTAAACACCTCAAAACTATGTTATCAAGCCATTTAAACTAAGCATTTAATTTGTCAGGAAACATGAAACATTTTGATTGTCACTTAGCTCATCCATAAAAGACTTCAAAATGTAAATGACAAAAATGTCAACCTGGGATTGGGCTAGAGTACTTTCCTGGTTTAAGTTTGATTTCAAAATGATTTGTTGATTTTTCAGTTTATTTCATATAATTATTCTTTCTGTGGGTCAAGTTAATTTATTGGCCAAATCTGTGCATTTCTGTCCCTTTGCTCTACTTGCCTTCTGAGCACTTTGTAGGGTGGTCAGACTGGCTAAGGTTTCATGTCCTTGCTCAGAAGCAGGAGGGAAAGGATGTGGTTAGAAGAGTGAAAAGGTATTAGAAACTCACAGACCATTTCTCCTGGCAGGCTGTTGCATACACTCTTAAATTGTTCCCTCCACTGGTGATGAGATCAGTAGGAATGATGCATAGCCCATCAGAGTTGACCTAAATCTGTGGGCAGCATGCTCTCCTGCAGAGCTGCTTTGTAACAAAGACACTGGTGGAGAACCACAGCTCAGTGATGCAAAGGAGGAAAAGAAATGAGTAAAGTGGGAGACAGACGGTATTTATTGCGAAATGAGAGCGTCAGACTACAGGCCAGTGATTATGAGCTCAAGCTACACACTGGAACCCTGCTGCAAGCTTCTAAAAATACAAATTGATTTAATTGGTCTGGAGTTACATATAGATATCTCCATTTAAAATAAATTCTATGCTAATTTTGATGCAAAGCTAAATTTTAAAGCTATTATTTTAGAGAAACTAAAGAGAGAAATCCAAGCTCACTCACACTGAGGTTTTCAGACAGTTTTGTAGATGAACTGTGTTGAACGTGAGTCACATTTTGTGCTCAGGGAACTGAGTGCAAAGACCTGTTAGCTGAAGAGGTAAAACAAAAGGTCCTGACAGTGTCTTAACAGACAAGGTTTTGTATTCCACAATTTTGCTGTGTTCATTGTATTTTGAGAAAGATGTTATTTGATTTATGAGAGTGAAGCTTCATCAGTATTATACTTACTCTTACTGACAATTTACAGTGTCCATGGTGCTTACTCTTCCTCAACAGTAGACACCTACAGTATTTTACAGATAAGGAAATTGCAACCCAGAGATTTTGTTATTACTTGAAGCTCTCATAAGCTCTCAATTATTTAATTTTTCTAAGACTGTGAATATTTACCCACAATGCCGTAGTTTACCTTGCCATATATATGAGTTTTTCAGTTCAACAGATAATTATTGGTCAACTAGTAGATGATAGCTGCTGGGTTGGGTTTGGGTAAAGCATCACATTTCCTGCACACTAAAGTGTACATTACTTTGAGAAGAGAGCCTCCCGATTTCCTTTGCAACTTCACCAGGCACTTAGCATGTGACCCAAGAACAAGCAAACCAATGGTAAAAGTGGAGTCTTTAGACTGATTAATTTAGAGTTGGTCTAATTACAAAGTCTAATGAAATACTACCCTACCAATAATTCTTTTTCCTTAGGAACATAAAATGTCAAAATCAAAATGGCAAATACTGGAGTTTAAGTCATCTCCCCCTTTATCTTCAAACACATATTTGGGTTAGTAGAGAACATGTCCTTTGTTGTTCAGTCATACTCCTGGCTGTGGTGGGCCTTTAATGAGGAGAGGTGATCTGTCTGTGTGGTAGATAATCACTAGGTGTTCATTTAGAATAGTTTCTTCTAGTTGAGATGTGAGAAAATAAATTAAGCAACTGCTGCTAATGACTAGATGCTTTGGTTTTTCATACAGATAACATTTTACTCTGAGTTATTATATTGAAAATGAAAGACAAGCTCCTTCTTGGGTGAAAGTGTTCAAATAGCCTGATGCAGAGCTCATTAAAGCAGCTGTCAGGACTCCTCTATTTTACCATCACCCCTACCCCATGCTGGAAGAAGCAACTGTCCTTTTGAGTGAGTGTCCTGCCAAAGAGGCATTTACAAATAAATGAAAAATGTCACAATCGATTTCACTTCTCCAAGAATACTGTGTGTCTGTGTTGCCACAAATTCTCTTTGTTACTCCATTTTAGATCCCTGGCTGGACATCAGAAATAGCTCTTGATGGCATAGGCCTCCTTCTTGAGACCCCAGGTAAGCCCTCTATTGGCGACCTTCTGTAAATATTTGTAAAACTGTTTGAACAGTTCAAGAAAATGGAAGCAGTACACTACCTTTCTTCTGCACCTGCTGTCTTTGTCAACAAGCATTCAGGTGACAAATGTTCACTTACACATTTACTCATTTGGGAGAATTATTTCATGGATTTGATAACACCATAGAATTATATAATTATATTCCACATTCTTTGCTAGCTCAAGTTGTTGGTTATGTTTTATCTAGTAAATGCAACTAGAAATGTTGCTTGTAAAGAAGATATGTGACTATGCTTCTCCTGTGTTTTGAAAGTGCTCACTGTATCAGTTTATCTTGAATATTTATTTGCCATTTCTATAATTTGGATTAAACATCACTAATAGACAATTACTGCTATAATTATAAGCCATTCCACCAGTCCAAGCATTATCAAGCCATACCAACATTATCAAGAGTTTGCTCTGAGCCATATTCTGTGGTAAGCAATCATGTGAATTAACTTATGTAAATGTATTACAGAGGTGCTTAGATTTTAAGTTAATATGGATTTGGAATAAAGATAACTAATTAGTAATTGCTAGCAGTTCTTATGGATATTAAAATTAAAGGAAAATAAATCTTCATATAATTACACTTAAAGAGATGCTAATCAGTATAATTAGTTATAGACTATGTTGTCATTTGAGATCATTTAGCTTACTACTGTTGATGCAAAAGATCACGGGATGGAACAATTAGAAATATTTTTGTTTCTCTTAGATAAAACTTTCAGCAATTTACATTTATCCAGTACTCATGGCACCCTGTTAAGTGCTAGGTCCCCTAACTTGAGAGTCTTACAGTGAAGAATGCATAGCTGCTTCTCAAAGCTTTATAGTCCCCAAGGGGACCAGCCAAGAAGCATTGAAGCAGAAGAAAGTATGGTGAGCAAAACAATATGTTAGTATGGATGCAGCCTGAGAAGTCAGGTGGGCACCCCAGGTATTGTAGGGACAGCTGCCAATGCTGTGATGGAGAATAGAAGCTGGAAGCTATACAGTTTAATTTTAGAGGAGTTCATGATGCCCAGAACAATCATGACACGGAATTCTAGCATCTCAAAATTTAGCGGGGGAGGTGCACATCTGAATAAGTCACATTTAGGAACTCCAATATAATTGAGAAAACAAGGATGAAAGACCTACAATGTTAAGGCAGGCTAGGGAAGTCCTCACAGCTCACTGAACACAATAGGAAGGAAAAGCACACCATGCTTACTTTACATCCAAATAGATAGGATGTATTTTTTAGAATGCAAGGTCTTGGTGTGCAGGGACATGGTTTAATGCACATTGATTTCCCAGCATCTAATGAAGTATTTTTCCCATAGCAGGCTTTCAATATTTCTGGCATCTAATCCTTAAATTTCAAGTAGAAATCTAGAAAATTGGAGGCTAACCCAAGAAAGACTTGCTTAAAGCTTTACTATCTATGACAAATAGTCTGATTTCTTGGTCAGTTGTCCTAGATTGAAATTCCTTTCCATGTCTGTTATTTAGTTTTCAGTTTACAATGAAGGTTTCCACTGAGGAAATTAGTGTGAAACGCAATGTTCAAAATTTTTAATTCATTATATGTCAGTAAGATGTTTTTCAGCAAACTGGAGATGATTTGGAATAAAATAAGTAAAGTTTTTTTTTTTTTGCAAAAGGAAAATATGAACATACCTAGTTTTATTTGTTGAACTCAAGAAAATATATAATAAAATACATTATGAAGAATTTCATCCACATGGGAAAGATGAAATGGTAATCCATTAATTCGATGTTGTAAGATAATGAATGAATTCAGGAGAGATTGTTTTAAGTCATGTAGTAAGGATCTTCTCAAACGTGTAACCAGCTCTGACAGTCTCTCTGCACCCTCTTCTCCAATGTTCCTTGAGCCTTAGGTGCAGGAGTCAATTTGTACATTAAATTCATTGAGACTGGACTCCACAACTCTGTGTTTTCATTGTTTGTAGTTTTTTGGTAGTGATCTCTATCTTTGGCAAAGAGAAGTCTCCTAAAAGTGGTGATGAGGGGTGAGGAATACATTTATCTGTGAGCATAAGAATACATATTTATAGTTAAGGATTGTGCAGGCGTAGCAAAGCAGTGGTCCCTATCTGTGACTTCACCAGCACAAGGTAGTTGGCAGGGTTTTCATTACCAGGCATGTCAGGAGCTATATCCATAGGGTCACCAACATGACTGCCTGAACATGAGCTGAACAGGGTAACAGTAAGAGACCTGCTAACATGGACAGGGGAAAGCCCATAGAGAACTACAGACAGCTGAGGAGTGCTGAGAGTGGAGAAATAGTCTTCCCCAGGGAAGGACACACCAACTGGTTCTCCAATACCAAATGGACAGCTATGAAATTGTGCATAAAAGTGACATTATATAGACTGAGCAGGTTGTATATACATCTTTAGAAATATATGTGTTTGTGCATATATATATATATATGTAACAACAATTAATGAAAAAAAATGTCTTATATAGCAGAGCAAGGAGGGGTATATGGGAGGACTTGGAGGGATTAAAGGGAAAGGGAAATAATATAATTATATTATAATATTAAAAATTAGAAAATGTATTTTAAAGATATGTAACTGTAATTCACAAATAATATTATTGTAAGAGTGTATACATTAGACACTCTGGATTAGACAGTTTTGGTTTACTTAAACTAAAAGCAGATCCTATTTTCTTATCATTTTACATTTTGCATTGTAGAGCTCTCTGTAAAATATACTTTCTGGGTTTATTTCTTTAAATCTGAGGTTTAGTGCCAGGTTATGTTTGGCAGCATTAGAGCATTTTTAAGTATTTGTGTGTTTATGAGTGTTCATATATGTGTGTGTTTGTGTGTGTTTGAGTGTCTGGTGTCTGTGTTATCTGTGTATGTGGGGGGTTGAGAATTTGTATATGGGTATGTAGTATATATTTGTGTTTATTGTATGTATACACATATGTGTATATGTGTGTAGGTGTCTAAACATATTCTGTATATACAAGTTTATATTGTATTTGTGTACAGGGGTATAAGTGTTTCTGTGTTTGTATATATGTGTATATGTACATGTGTGTTTCATGTTATATGTGTGTGTGTATGTGTTTGTGTTGTGTTTATGAGTACATGTGTGGGGGAGTTATGAGTGTGTGTGTGTGTGTGTGTGTGTGTATACCTAATTTGGAAGCCCTGTGAATATTCATCTGGGAGTTCACAGAATAGAATATTAGCTTTCATTATTTCAATTTATTAGAGAAAAAGAGTCACCAGCTGCTAGTTTCTATAAGCAAGTTTCTGTTAGATCATTTAGAACATTTTTCCCAGATAAATATAACTTCTAGACACTATTTGGAATTGATACCTGTTAGAAAAGGGAAAATTCATTTTTTCCCCAATGGAATACTAATGAATACATCAGCCACACTCTAGGGCAGGCCCCATGGACAGGAGTAGTTGACTAACACAAAATAAACACCATGTTATTTTGTATGTACTTTTTACTTTATTTCGTTTGCTTTTGGGCTTATTTATTTTCTTTTCCCCTTTTTATTATGTTTCTCTTATTAGATATTAGTTTTTAGGGGTTTTAAGCTTCTTTTTTGAGAGAGAGAGAAAAAGAACATGCAGTTGGGTGGGAAGTTAGGTGTGTAGGATCTTGGGGGAGCTAGGAAAAATAATATGATCAATTATATTGCACAAGAATTTGTTTGTTTGTTTGTGTTTTGAGACAGGCTTTCTCTGTGTAGCTTTGCGCCTTTCCTGGAACTCATTGGTAGCCCATGAATTAAAAAAAATTATGCAAGGGTTGCTCAACATTTAGAAAAATAACTTCTAAAATTATATTACTTAAACACGCAGAATATTCAAGCAATTCAGTAACTTGGAGCCAGAATATCATGATATGTAGAGTCCCTTTGGTGTCTACAGAGTGCTACTATGTTTTTGCCAGTTGAGGAAGCGACATTCCAGGAGAAACCGTGTTTGATTTATTTAGCTTGTTATCTTCCAAACATAAAAGATGAAACGGCAAAGATCTTATTTGGAAACACGGGAGAAGCAACAGCGGTAGAGTTGGCAGTGTCGAGTGCTCCAGCCATGAGCAACTTAAAGGACATGCATTAGAAAGGTCACTCTACCCCGCCAAGGTCCGTGTCCAGTCCATGCTGCTTATGATATCTAATTTCCTTAGCAACCAATCATTTACAGTCTGTAGCTACTTGAGGTGAAATCACTTACAGATTAGGCCCCAGGAGCACGAAGGCATTCTAACCACCTTCAAAATCCCATCAAATTGAGCTTTTAGCAAGAGCACCATCTCTATCTTTAACAGAAGTATGAGTTTGTGATAAGTGAAGTCAAATTTTGTATCTTTTATTATAAAGAAGAGTCAAAAAAACATCTATTAATCTACAGTGTTTTATCAGAGATGCAATAACCTTAACAGCAAGTAGAAATTTCAATAAATGAGACAGATTATTATTTAATTTACTATAAAAGAGAAAATTCAATTAAACCAGTAAGAAGCACACTAATTTTTGATTTGTTTTGTTTAAGGAATTCAACACAAAAGTCACACAATGAAGTTTACTATAGTGGAGGGGGAAGGAAGGGAAGCAGGGAAGGAAGGGCAGACACAGAAACAAAGGAAGGAAAGAAGAACAACAGGAGGTCGTGTGGCCAGACTGCCAGCTAGGATGTGCAAGCCTCTCTAGCTGGGCTCCCAGTGAAGGCTGGCTTCTGCTGGGCAGGTGGTGATCACAGTGTGAGGTGCAGTCCGTGTGTGGGGCCATTTCTGAAGCATAGTCTGTCTGGTTTTTTTCTGCTTCCACATCTTGGCCGACAGCACCTGTTCTATAGCATTTTCTTGGCAGGAAGCTTTAATGTACATTTTAACAAACTTCTAGTGCCAAGTTTTCTCCTTAAGTTCCCAAAGGTAATTGTTTAAATATGTGCAGAGCACGTGAGACCAAACAAAACTGTTCTGTGGAAGCCGCGGCGGTGAAGCTCCCTACAGGCAGGGAGACCTGTGAGTCACACAGCGTTAGAAGCTGGCTTGTTGACAAGGGAAACTTGAAATTGTTTGTAATTGTCTCCAAAAGGCTATAAATCTTCACTACATTCATGCTAATGTGTTCAATTTTGTTTCTGTGTCCCTTTATACAGCTATTGAAATTTCCAGCAGTGGAGACAAAAGCAGTTCTTTTGGTTTAGGACAAAGCCTTTTCCTGTCAGACAGTGCGACTCTGACCACCTGTTGACTGGAGACTGGAGTTTGCGTGCAAGTTGTAAAAATGAGAGTTATTTGTAACTTATCTTAAATAGACACAGTCCCTACAGTCCATCCATGCATCCTGCTCCATGTGGGGACAGAAAGGGAGCAATAAAAGAAAACTGGACACCTTTTGTACATACACCTGTATGTTCTGCTGGAAGGCAGACTGCACCCCACCTGAACCACTCCACATGCCTTCCTCTTCCGTACATTCTTCAGACTCTCAGCTTTTACCAAGTATTTATTATGAAAGCATTTACATTCAGGTACAGTGAACTTCAGAGAAGCCTTCCTGAGGCCCCTTCCTATCAGTGTCTGATTCACAACACTTCAGATTCCATTTAATTTTAATTGA
>CABHPR010150276.1:27943-52657 GCA_902168415.1 Peromyscus melanophrys
TCTCTCTCTCTCTCTCTCTCTCTCTCTCTCTCTCTCTCTCTCTCTCACACACACACACACACACACACACACAAACTTTCATATGTGTGTCTTTATATACAGTATATATATTTATATATGAAGAAAGCATAATGACAAAATATTTTTGATTAGTACATATCTTAATGATATTTTCAAATCCTATATTGATTTAATTTCTTCTAAACACAGAATTAGAGTGTAAGATAATATAGCTGGTTGTGTAGCTAAGCACAGCTTTCTGTCAGAAGGATGAAGAATGATTGTTAAGTAGCATGAAGGCCACAAATCAAGGGATTTGACAGCTTTGTAAGTCCGATGTATTTATTTAATAAATTTAAAATGGGATAATCAATCAATCATTCATTCAACATGTTTGGATGAATGTCATGTGCATTAAAATACAGTGTATTCCAGGTCGGCTTCTGAAACAGTTAATTGAACAGCATTAACTGGGTCTGTCTCTGGTGATATAGCTCTTTCTTATTATCACAAGACCTTGTGTTCCCCTGCTAGTGACATGAATGCACACACACACACACACACACACACGCACACACACACACACGTGCACATACACACACATCAATTATGCTCTAATTATAATTTTTATAATTATGAAATGTAATGGATTACAAAATGTTTCTTGCTGCACACTAAGAAATCAAAATAGTGAAATTAATACTAACTTAGGGGAGTATAGTTAAATAGATGTTCAATGGGCAGGAAAGATGGAGTTCTGAGTCTTGGAGAAGGGTTAAATATGACTGCCATCATATTTATGTATACAATGCTGTCCCTGAGCAAAACCACCATTACCTGCACCAGAACAGCTGTGGCTGCTTTCAAGACTCACAAGATCCAAGCTAGTTGACTGTCAAAGTTCTCTTCTACAAGGAGAGGGGGTGGAGAATGTCATTGGATCCTCACCCAAGACCCCAGAAGCTCCCTACTCTACCTCCTGGCCACTTGTCTGTGATTCTGCCCTAATTAAATGTGGCCTTGTGATCTCAGGAGGAGAACAGAATATAGAATGTGGGAGGTGAACTGAAGTAGCAAGTCCATCTAAGCGCAATTTGGAAGCCATGCTGCTGTGTTGGGGTCAGCCATGCTCCTGTAAGTGATCTCAGTTAGTCTATGGTTCCACAAGTTGGACTCGGTTGGAGTTGTACTTTGTCATTAGAGCCCTGTAAGGAGGGAACAGACATTTGTTTATGTCTGCCCAGAGACAGAAGTCCCAAAATAGTATCATATAATTTGCAGAAGACATTTTGAGCTAGACTCTGTTGGACGAACATGACTTAGGCAAAATGAAGAGAAACACAGCTTTGTGGGATCAGCAAAGCCTCAGTTCAGAGGCAGCCACGCAGCAGGTTATGTCACGTACAATGGCAGTGCAGGAAGGAGACAGAGTTTGCAAGGAGAATCCCGTGGTCAGGGCAGGGCTGAGCTGTAGACCTAGACAATGGACAAGAGCTGCAGTTGTGAGTACCGTTAGGATGGCATGCTTGCTGAAGGCAGCCAGAGTTGGGCTGAGAGGGAAGTGCCTAGGAGTGAGTGTGGACATTATTCAGGAGATGCAGCGGACCGAATGAGGGTGACAACAGGGGTAAATGAAGAAATACAGGCTAAGCAATTAAGCTTTATTTTACTGATACTTATTTCTTATTTACAAATATAGTACAGCACTTAACTCATCCCAGAGCTGGTAATTAGCAATCAGGTTAAATTACTTTGATTACCTCTTTTACATTTAATTAAGGACATTTTCAGAAGACTGCTTTCTAAGTTGCTGTGTGGACTCTACATAATTTCTCTTTCCCTCAGTTCTTTTCACTACTCCTCTCTGGGCTTTTCCTCCCCCCCACTTTTTCCCATTTTACCTCATGAAATAACAAAAATCTAGAGTAGATTTTACTAAATTTTAGAAGCTAATCACTTTTATTTGATATTAACAGTCTTTAAATTATATAGACTTTAAAGCAAAAAGAAAAATTATTTTTCCCCGTGCTCGTGGAGACCTGTCCCTATCAACTGTTGAAGTGTTCTAGTATCTTCATCTGGGATCCATGAGCTGGTGCAGTTACTCCTCATAGGTAATCTCTTTTATCTATTGAGAACATACGTTTGTCGAAAATTTGTTGCTATAAGCAGTCGCAAATAGTTCTTCATTTTAATTACAAAATATTAAAAGTTTCTTGTCCCATGAGCAGGCTTTCCTTTTGTAATAACCTTGGATGTTGTTTGAAGAAGACAGGACTGTTATTATATCATGCTTTTATGAAGTCCTCGAATCAACACTGCTTCATTTTCGGTGTATCGACTGACGTTCATTACCACCAGCTCAGGTTCAAATCAACTTCAGTTAGTACGATAATCTAGGCGAACATTAACCGACTCTGTTTGGTTAGCAATATTCCCATGTGTTCTCATTGTTCAGCACCAATTTTAACCACTGTTTCTAGGCCCGGTAAGTAACTGTCTTTCTGGAACTTTCCTTTCTCACTCATTAAATCTGCATGACTTGGAGGCAGTCACCGTCTAGGAGAGGTGCTTGTGCACGGTGTTTTGATTCCTCACAGGCCTAAGATGTCTTTATTCCATCCTCATGCTTGATTGATGGTTTGGTTGGACACAGCGCTGCAGTGTCTCAGAATTCCAAGAGTTCTTTAGTAAAAGTTGGTCTCTGTATTATAGGTGTTGTTCTCCGAATACTTAAGATAAAGCCCATGCTTTGCTGTTTCATTATTCTGTTGTTGGTTTTTCCTGTTCTGTAACATATTTTTAATTCTTGTGATTTTTATTACTTCTGTCCTATACTTCTATAGTCTCTGGGTTCACCTTTTCCTTCTGATAATTGGTTTTTCAGTGTCATGTCGTATGAATTTAGTTTTTCTTGGTTCATAAAACTGTGTTCCTTGGTGGAAGTGTTCTCTATGCACTGGTAGTTTGAAGTCTGTTCCTATTATCTTCTTGTGTGGGTATTGAACTTAAAACTTTGAGCATGCTAAACATGCGCTCTGACACTGAGATGTGTTCCATCCCAGTGTATAGTCTAGAGTAATAATTTCTTTTTGGAATCAGTATTTCGTCCTGTGTAGGAACCGTTCTAAGGTTAGTGTCATTAAGAGAAACTTCAGATAAGTTGTTAGTAGCTGTTTAAACTACAAGTTAATGAACAGCATGCTTGTAATTACATTTTAACATGATCTCTGAAGACTCAATTCTGACATTGAAACTAAGTTATTTATGCAGAAGTTAAAATGATTTTGTCTATATTTTGTAGCTGTAATCATGTTGAAGTTTAAAACTGGAGATGGAAAGAAAATCCCTTCATAGATTATCAACTAAACATGGGTATGCACATTGTTTGGAGAAATTCTAACAATTATGTTTGGAGACTTATAAAAGGTGATGCTCTGAGGCCTAGACATCTAACTGTAGAGGCTTCGTCTGAAGCAGGATGCTTGAAATGTAGATAAACCACAAATCTCCAGTGTATTGAGGTTCTTTATTAAATATGCAGACATAAACCTAGAAACATGCTTACAATGGAAGAATTCATAAATTTAGTATAAGGAAGCCATATAGTAGAGCTTTGACTCTTAAGACTGCTATTTTTAAAGTGTGTTTAATGTACCCTGTAGGGGTCTAGAGACATGGCTCAGTGGCTAAGAGCACTTGTTCTTACATAGCATCCAGGTTCAGTACCCAGCACCCACATGACAACTCACTGTCCATTGCTACAGTTCCAGAGGATCAGAATCTCTCCGCAGATCTCTACAGGTACCACACATGTATGCAGTGCACACACATGCCACCAAAACACTCACACAAAAAAGATTTATTGACACTACAAGAATAAAAATGATACATTTACTAGTAGGAACTAATTCTTAGATATTTTTTAAAACTACATTAAAGAATTTTTGTGACTTTTTAAATATATGAATAATGGTAGAGATACATAACATGATTTTATTAGTAGTAAAAAAGGGGTAAATAAATCTAAATTCTTGTAATTAGTATTAATTTAGACTTTTGGAAAATTTTCTAGTAAACAGTCATTTCTGTATAATTTAATCACTAATTATAGAGAATCAAACCCATGAGTTACCATTTCAACAATTATGAATTGAAAATTAATGCATGCATGGTGTTGAAATGGAATGAAGTAGGTGGATCTATATATTCACATATACATTCATGAACTGCACCTAATAAATGCTTTCAGAATAAGAGTTATATGAGTGCCACTGACAGTTTTATGGACATAATTTTAACAACAGAATATTTGGAAGGAGTATTTAAAAACACACATACATCAAAATTCAAAGCATAGATAATTTGATCAAATTAAATATTTAAATTTTGTAAGGGGGCAATAGACACTATGTTCATGAATATTTAAAACTATGCATCTCTTTTTCTGGAATCACTGTGCAAACATTTTTTAAGCATCCAGGAAACCAAGCCTTGCTCAATCTATTAAAAATGGAATTACAAAACACATTGCCTAGTATTTTCATGATTACAATGAAATTTTAGAAAATTGCTATCATTAAGCAAAATTGTTAAAATATTGCTTAAGAGTAGAGGTAAAGCTTACCTTCTGCAGCTTCCTTTACATGATATGGTAATAAAAAGACACAGATCTTTCTAAACATAGAATCCAATCCATAATAGATAAAATATCTTCTTCATCTAACTGAATCCATGATTATTATGAATGTTTGTTTATAATTTCAGATGGGGAATTACACTTAATATTTTGTATTTTACTTAGATACCTTTTAATCTCACAAACTAAAATAAAGAGTGTCATGTAGATGATCTGAGAGCTTTTCTTTTTTTTAAAGATATTGATCTTTTCTTAATTGTGGCTTCTGGACCAATTCAAAAATATCAAATAATTGATTTTTTCATGTTATATTCTGATCACAATTTCCCCTCCCACATTTCCTCCCAGATCCTCCCCTCCTCACCACCATTCCAAGTCCATGCCTCCTTTCTCTCTTTAGAAAATAAACAGGTAAATAAAAAACAATCAAGAGTAAGATAAAGCAACAGAAAGAAAAGCAAAGAAAATGTACGAGAAACATATACATATGCAGACACACACACACATACAAAACACAAAATTGGAAACCATAATAGATTAGTAAAAGACCCCTGTGTAGTGGTATTTGCTTCGCCCATGACCTTGGACTATAGGGCCTGAAGGAGGTGGTAATCCCTGCCATTGTACATGACGTCTTAAAAGGAGAGGGAGAAGGGGCATGTCTGTGCCCCTTCTGTGAGGTGGATTCACTCCTGGTCAGATCAGAAGACGACTTCAGCTGTCTACTCTGTTCTGTGCTCATGAGTATATTTCCTCAATTTATATCTTAATAAATCCCTATTACCCATTAAATAGACTCACATGGCTTGATCATAACAAGTGGCACCCAATGTGGGGCATGAACTCATGACCCTGAGATTAAGAATCTCATGTTCTACCAACTGAGGTAGCCAAGCAAGAGCAGTTTCATGCCCAAATGGCCAGTTTTGCCAAGAAGAAGACAAAACTACATATGGAATGCCTTTGAAGCCCATCTTCAGCTTAACCTGGAACAAAGTCACAGCCTCTTGCTTCCTGTGGAAACAAAATCAGAGCCTTCTTTCCAAAGGAACATATTTTTAGACCCAAATTTTGAAGTCAAGATACCTTTACAATCAAATGTCTCTCTCCAGTTAAAAATCACAAAGATAGTATAGTTTAGACTCTGTGTAATTTCCATCTTTACGTGGCTTATTATATTTTTATATATTATTTTATTTTTTAAGACTTTATTTTATTTTTATGACTATCTATATCCTTTCTCTTCTCTCTCTCTCAAGCCTATGTATCTTTCACATACATTTGTTTATAAAGGCTGCTGAGTTAAACCAATATATATATATATATATATATATATATATATATATATTATTTTAACTTCAAAATTGGGTCTAAAGATATGTTGCTTTGGAAAGGAGGCTCTGCTTTTGTTTCCGCAGGAAACAAGAGGCTGTGGATTTGTTCCAGTTGAAGATGGGTCAGATTTGATCAAGCAAGACCTCCTGAATATTGACAGATGGTATCTATCAGCAAGGTTATAGCTGGTCTTCTGAGGACTTGACCATTATCTTGAATTTTCTCAGGATCTCCATAGGATTAACAGCACCCCCAAACAGCAAGAAGTAGCCCAGAATACTATGTCCACATTCCCAAAAAAATGGATTATGAATGTTTGTCTTTGTTCAGGAGGTTGGTTACAAATTGTTATTTGTTTTAGTCAATCTCTTTATAAAAGAAGAAAGGGGGATATGATATAAAAATATAGGATATAGATACAATAGAATAAAAGGGTAGGTTATTGAATCTACTTTTTTTGAATCTACTTTTAAAAAGCAATAACTTGTTTGAAATATTTTACATTGCTATAGATTTTAGTTTATTTATACAAATTTAAAGTTAATTTTGTTATACTGTATGTATATTTCTACTCTTATTTAAGGTATTATGTTTATGCTATTCATTTAAAATTGTAAAATATAATTAAGAAATACAGATTAAAAATCATCTATGTCAAAACATTAAACATACAGAACAAAGAAAAAATATTAAGAGCTGCAAAGGAGAAAGACCAAGTAACATATAAAGGCAAACCCATCAGAATAACAAGAGACTTCTCAATAGAGACTATGAAAGCTAGAAGGTCTTGGACAAATGTTATGCAGACAGTAAGAGACCATGGATGCCAACCCAGACTATTATACCCAGCAAAACTCTCAATCACCATAGGCGGAGTAAACAAAATATTCTATGATAAAACCAGATTTAATCAATACCTATCCACAAACCCAGCCTTACAGAAAGCACTAGAAGGAAAAATCCAACCTAAAGAAGCTAAACACACCTATGAAAACTCAGGCAATAGATAAACCCACACCAACATCTGAAGAACTAGAAAGGACAAATTCCTCCCCAGAAAATGCATGACCTGTGAAAGCTGCTAAGAGTTTGAGGCAGATTCAGGGAGAAAGAAAGCCCCTACCTCCAAAGGCAACTAGCAGAGGATCAGAGCAGCCTGGGATGTCTGGGGTTCTGCATCTGGGGGGAAGGGACTGTGCAGGGTGAGAATAAAATCAGTGGGAGAGGGGTTTCTCTGAAGGAGCTGTGGAAGGGCTGTTGTGGGTGCTGACTATTAGCTCTAAACTTTAGAAATGATGTAAGTACTTTCTGTCTAGTTAAGAGTTAAAAAAAAATCAAAAGCAGACTTTGAATTTGTGGGTCCTCTGTTAGTCACAGGAGAATGAATGTTGTTACTGTATGGTTCCTCATAGCTGACTCTTTATCTTTATCTGGTCTCGTGAAAAAAAGATGAGGTATTCTATCAGAATATATGGAGGCTACAGTTCCATAGTTATTAACCATGAGAAGTAAACTCAAACAAGTAAATGGTTCATATGAGATATCTTCTTTGTTTTGGTAATTAACATTTCCACTATTTTCTAAAGCTTATAAGTTTCTGTGTTTTATAATATTTGAAGTGATATTTCTTACAAATCAATTTAACAGTTACAATGTAATAATTTAAGATTCTCTAAAAAAATCATCTATGATAATCAAACCTATAGTCATGTTAGTTAACTTTTTTAGGTATACAAAGATATATTTCAATTAGGTAGGTAATCTTCAAACACTTAAAAGACCTACAGAATATGCCATTTAAAATATTTTAAGACCTTAGACTTTTCTGGACATTGAGATATGTCTGCTCCTGGCAGCACCAATCTACTTTAGAAAAGATGATGGGCATCAAACTCATTATGAAGTTTGCTTTCTTTGTGGCAAAAGTTAGCCACTGGGCAAAAAAGGGCCCTTGCCTTGACTGCCTGACAGGATGCTGTATAAGCTGGACATGCAGGACCCATAGGAAGGTGACCACTGAACTTTGTAAGGCGAGATGGTCCTTCAGGTTCCTGCTTCCCAGAAGAAACTACCAGGACATGGGGAGAAGCAACTGACAAACTTTGCCAGAATGGGCAGAACAATCCTTAAAATTTCCTGCTCCACTGAAAGCTATGCCAGAGACTCTAGGCCTGTAGGCTGAAGATAGATGCCCCAACATTACAGAGGAACTTTAGATTACTGTCCAGACAGCCAGATATCTCTGTCACTTCTAGAATTATGGAAGTTGCTTGCAATGTATTTCCTCTTTACTCGGGTAATATTATATCCCTCTGGAGTTGAAGACTAGGTAGTTATAATTATAGTTTTCCTTAGTCATGATAAAAGATAAATTAGATATGAAACTTTAGACTCACGAAAATAGGATAGATGATAGAATATTTTCTTTAATTTTGCCGAATACAATTAGATTAGATATTGTAACTGTAACTCTTGCTTGATAACTCTTTTGTTATATATAATTTTACTATGTTAAAGTTAAACCTTTTTTGATTAGACAGAAAAGAGGAAGTGCTGTGGGATGTCTTTCTGTATGCTGTGAATATGTGTGGCTCCCATTGGATAATAAATAAAGCTGTTTTGGCCTATGGCAAGAAAGCTTACAGCCAGGTGGGAAATCCAAGTAGAGATACAGAGAGAAGAAGGGCAGAGTGGGGAGAGATGCCATGCTACCACCAAAGGAGCAATAAGATGTTAGCAGACTGGTAATGCCATGGCCACATGGCAACAGATAGATGAATAGGAATGGATTAATTTAAGATGAAAGAGTTAGCTAGCCAGAAGCTGAAGCCATAGGACATACAGTTTGTAATTAATATAAGCTGCAGAGTGATTATTTTATAAGCATCTGTGGGACAAGAGGTCTAGGTAGGACTGGGGAAATTTCCAGCTATACCCCTGAGGCAAAAAAAACAAAACAAAACAAAACAAAAAAACAGTCAAAGCAAACAAACATAAAAAAAGAAAAAAAATGAAAAACACATACACACAAAGAAATACACACATGCAAATCGCATAAAATCACAAAACCAGAAACAATAATAAATAAGCAAGTAAGGTAAAAGATGAGTAAGATAACAAGTAAGGTAAAAATCAAATTGTCCAATGAAGCATTGTGAGCCAAATCATCTCCAGAAGTACCACTGAGTTCATTTTGTGTTGGCCATCTCCCGCTGGGCAAAGATCTCTCCCTTAAGTACAGTTCTACTCCAGTGAGACTCCAATGGAGAAAACCGACTTCCTTTGTGAGTGATTGCTTGTCAATTGTAGATACATTTAAGGGATGGAAGCCCCTGTCTGCTTCCCCTCTCAGTGCTGAGACTCCATCTAACATGAACATGTGCAGGGCCTGTGCCAGCTGCCACAGTCTCTGGGATGTCCATTGGTGAAATTATTAAGGCCACTCCATGTAGTTAAGAGGGAGGTTTATTTAGTGGCATAACTCACAAATGAAGGGATAGGTTACAGAGTCTGGGAAAGACGTAGCGCAGTCCGGTGGTGTTCTCTGGAGAACTCTGCTCAGTCTACCTCTAGTGTCCAGGGTCCAGGAACCAAGAGAAGGTGACGCATCCAGATCTCGGGTCTTCAGGGCCCTCTCTTGGCCCCGCCTTGTAGGCGTGTCAGTTACCGAAGCCGCAATGGGGGTAGGAACTTCCAGATCAAAGCTGGAATGGTTACCCACTACAGTCACATGTGTGTTTGTCCTGTTGTATCTGAAAGGCACTGTTCCCTTGTTATCCCCCCCCCCCCACGGGCTCTTACAATCTCTGTGCCTCGTCGACTACATTGTTCCCTGAGCCCTGAGGGGAGCAGTTTGGTTAAGACATCCTGTTTAGGACTGAGTGCTCTAAATTCTCTCACTCTCTGAACATTGTTCACTTGTGGGTTCCCATCTACTGCAGGAGAAGGCTTCTCTCTGATTATGCCTAGTAAGACACTGATCTATGGGTATAGTAGAATGTAGGTTGAAGCCTTTCTCTGTCCAGCCTAGTCCTGCAATCCTGTAGCTACTTATAAAATAATCATATAGAGGCTTAATAGTAATTATAAATTGTTTGGTCTATGGCTCAGGCTTATTGCTAGCTAGCTCTTACATCTTCAATTAACCCATTTCTATTAATCTATGTATCGTCACATGTCTGTCTCATGGTTTTATTTGTGCTCTATTACATCTTACTCCCCCAGTGGCTCACAGTGGCTCACCAAACCCTTCCTTTCTTCTCCCTGTATCTCTGCTTGGATTTCCTGCCCAGCTATAGCCTGCCTTGCCATAGGCCAAAGCAGTTTTTTATTAAGCACTGATAATAAAACATATTTGCAGCATACAGAAAGGCATCCCACAGCATTTCCCCTTTTCTGTCTAATCAAAAAGGAAGGTTTTTATTTTAATGTAGTAAAATTAAATATAACAAAACAGTTATTAATTGAGAATTACAGTTACAATATTTAGTCTATTTGTATTTGACAAAATTAGAGAAAACATTTATCTATCTTACCTTGATGAATCTAAAGTTTTATATCTAATTTCCTTTTTATCATAACTAAGGAAAATTATAATTATCTAGTCTTCAATTCAACTCTATCAAAGATCCCAGAAAGATGTAATATTATCTGGGTAAATAGGAAGTACATTGCAAGCAACTTCCAAAACTCTAGAAATGACAAGAGACATCTGGCTGCATGGACAGTCACCCAAAGTTCTTTTGTAATGTTGGGGCATCCATCTTCAGCCTTTAGGCTTAGAGTATCTAGCAGACTTTTCAGTGAAGTAGGGAAATTGGAAGGACTATCCCACCTATTTTGGCAAAGTTTGTTAGTTGCTTTCCTCCGTGTCATGTAGAATGTTTTTCTTCCATGAAGCGGGAACCTGAAGGACCATCTCACCTTGTTTTGGCAAAGTTCGATGATCACTTTCCTGTGAGTCCTGCATGTCCAGTTCATATAACATATTGTCCAGCAGTCCAGGCAATAGCGTTTTCTTGCCTTTGCCATATGGAAAGCAAACTTCATGAATTTCTTCGATGCCCATCATCCTCTTTGAAGTAATTGGTGCTGCCAGGAGCAGACATGTCTCATTGTCCAGAAAAGTCTCAGTTCTTAAAACATTTTAAATGCCATATTTTGTAGGTCTTAGAAGTATTTGAAGAGTACTTACCTAATTGAAATATATCTTTGTATACCTTGAAAATGTAACTAACATTACTATAAGTTTGATTATCATAGATGACTATTAATCTGTATTTCTTAAGTATACATTACAATTTCAAATGAGCTATATAAACATATTACCCCAAACAAGAGCATAAATATACATATAGTATAACAAAATTGACCCTAGACTTGTATTATTAAACCAGAATCCATACCAATGTAGAGTGTTTTGAGACCAACAGTTGCTTTTTGGATTAAAGTAGATCCAATTATTATCCTTTTTCTTCATCATTTCTATGTCATATTCCCTTTTTTCTTTAGAAAGAGATTGACTATGACCATTAACCGTTTATAACCAGTTCCCTTTAAATGAAAAAATACATAAATAATATTTTGGGAATTTGGTCATAGTTTTTTTTTTATACTACTTCCTACTGACTAGGGGCACTGGTAATCTTATGGGGATCCTGAGAAAATTTAGAATTCTGGTTAAATCTTGACTGTAGTAGTCTGTGAGGCTGCATTGTTTCAGCCTGTTGCCTTGAAGCTGTTCTGGATGATGGATCATCTGGGCCATGGCTGTCACTGGAGACCTTTCAGGGGGTCTTGCTCAATCAAACCACATTAGCCTGGAAACGATTAACAGGTTCTCATCTTCTGTGGAAACAAAAGCAGAACCTCTTTTCCAAAGCAACATATACTTAGACACAAACTTTGAAGTCAATATGTCTTTAAAATGTGGTTTAATTTAGTTGGTTTAATTTAGTAGCCCCCATATTCAAATATTTCTCTGTAGTTAGCTCATTAACAGTAAAAATTTTCAAAGAATACATTTCATATATATATATATATATAACAGACTCCATGTATTTTCCATTTTTATGTGGCTCATTTATATATTTTTTTCTTTTAAGATTTTATTTTATTTTATGACTATCTATATCCTTTCTCTTCTCTCTCCCAAGCTTTGTACATTTTTTAACATATTGTGACCTATTTAGAGAATTTTTTTCCATCTGAATTTGTCTTTATTGTATATCTGTAATCCTTTTATGACTATTGCTTTAAACTGTTAAGAGCTAGGACCAAAGCAGTGGTTTTGAAAGCTGGCTCTGCCCCATTCCTTTGTTCTCTGAGTGCCTAGCTTCATGGTGGAAGTACCAGCAGGAGACATACTTATTGCCCCAACTCTGGGAAGCAGTCTTAAGTAGCATGCAGCTGTGTTCTTAAACTCACTGCTGTGCTCTCAAGGCTGCAGGTAGCATCTGGGAGAAGCCTCATTGTACTGCCGTGCATGAGAGACCTTGGGAGTCTGCCATGTTCAGCTGAGGCCCATTATGGACAGGGAATTTGGTTCTATGCCACTACCTGCATTTAGGACCTTTTTTTTTGGTTTTTCGAGGCAGGGTTTCTCTGTGTAGCTTTGCATCTTTTCCTGGAACTCACTTGGTAGCCCAGGCTGGCCTCGAACTCACAGAGATCCACCTGCCTCTGCCTCCCGAGTGCTGGGATTAAAGGCGTGCACCACCAACGCCCGGCTCTCTCAAGTTTTATGTGGAAATTTTTGTCAAATGCAGCCTGAAGTCTTTCTTTGTCTTGCCCAGTCCCATGGTCCCTCAGCCACTTATAAAATAATCATTCAGAGGCTTAATATTATTTACAAAATGTTTGGTCTATGATTCAGGTTTATTGCTAGCTAGCTCTTACATCTTAAATTGACCTATTTCTATTCATCTATGTATCACCACATGTCTTGTGACTTTACTTGTGTTCTACTACATCTTGCTCCTTCAGCAGCTAGCAGTATCTCCCTTGACCCTGCTTTTCTTCTTCCTGTATCTCTGCTTGGATTTCCTGCTTGGCTATATCCTGCCTTACTATAGGTCAAAGCAGCTTCTTTATTAACCACTAGTAATAAAACATATTCACAGTGTGCAGAAAGGCATCCCACAGCAGTAGAATGTTGTTAGGAGTCATTTTATTGCTGTTTCTTTAGCAGAACAGCAGTATTTTGCTTTCCCCTAGACTCATGTCCTGTCTAGTCTCAGGTTGTGGCTGTCTGAGTGGTCTCAGGCATGGGCTCCATTTCATGGAGTGGGCCTTAAACTAGTCAGGTAGAAGTTAGTGACTCAACAACATTTGCACCATTCTTGTGTATCATGCGGACAGGTCACCATTGTCAATTGGCTTGTAGCTGGGTTGGGTTTCCCTTGGTCCCCTAGTAATGTGCAGAGTACCTTCCAGTACAGTGAACACTGGTCAGTAACGGTGGAGGCTCTAGTTAGGCACAAGTTTGACATCTTTGCTTTCATTTCTCCTAACATCAAATCCAATAAAGGATTCTATTTTCCTATTTATTGATCTCAAAGCTCAGAATCAATCAGAATGTTTAGTTTGACAGTAGCCAAGGAAAAATTTTAAGTGGTTTCCAATAGTCCTATCTTGTTACACTGTTAGAACAAAGGATTAGGAGAAAAACTTCGATGTTTTTCATTGGATAGAATACTTCTTTAAATGAACTGTAGTTTAAGTAAAATGGACAGTAGAAAATACTAAAAATATTTGTCTTTAAACCACTGGTCTTTGTTATCTAGGATCAAGGCAGTGACTCTCTAAATCTTTAATTATAATGGGATGTGGAAATGTGCAATATGTGCTTACTATGTGTCCAATGGAGTGCTCTGTTTCAAGGAAGAAACTTTACTGTGTTGTTCATTTTTCTGGGGCACTTTACTAATTTACTTTGTTTTCATCAAAATAAGCCAAAAACCCACCACAAACTCCATGGAATTTTGATTAATCCCAAATGTGAAGGATGAAAGGAATAGAATACATTCTCTGTATTTGTGTCTGAATTCCACTGAAAGCTACAGTTTTCAAACATTCCACCGTGGATATGTGCTTCAGATGGAAAATTCCTTCTTCACTTTGGAAAAAAAAATCTAGAGATGTGCAGACTTCCTTTGATTAAAAATTGAAATTTGTGCACACAGTTTTCTGTAGATTACTTAATGACACTGGTTCGTGCTGCTGTGTGATATAGAACACACTTATCTAAACCATCTCCAAGGTTAATGTGTTTGTTCAGACATAGCAATGATTAGAATATTGCAGCTTTCTTACAGTTTTCATGTAGATTTTTCAATTAATATTTTTTGATGAATTAAAGACATTGTTATTTAAGCATATATTTTTAATAAAATGATGTATGGCAGTGGGATTATATCAGTTATACTGTCAGGTTCAGGTGCAGCAGCCCCTCAGAATGCATATTCTGTAACACACTTGCACAAGCCAGTTTGGCTGAAGCCACAATGTCCTGGCCATTACTTCTAACTCAGTGTGTGCTAACATAGCAGGTATTTATCAGGAAGTGACATTTTAAGTACTTTCTATCCTACCAGGACAATTTGCCTCTCACAGATTTGATGTACTTTGGAAATCTTTTGCATATTGGAGTTAATATGTAACACACAGACCTAGTTTTACATTCAGTGAAACAGGAGATAGACAACCAGTTCATTTTCTGATGTCTGATTTTAGGAGTTTTATTACAGACATCCAATGAGAAATACTTGGGCTCTCTTTATTAAATTTGATGTGACTCAAAAAACAGGATTTGGTATTCATAGTTCTTAATTTATATTCTGCTTTGTTGCTTTTATGTATGGTTGAAAACATTTTTTATATATTTGAGTTTTATGTATACTGTATTAGATGAGAGAAATAATATTCACCTTTTATAGTTGTTTATAGATTCATAAAAATATATACAAAGCACTTTAGTGCCTTTTACATAGTAGCCAGTGTATTAGTGAAGGTCCTTATGATTCCTGATAATCTATGACAATTAATGATGTACAAGTAGTATAATCTTTACTGTCTTCTACTTCATGAAGACTTTCCAATGTTTTATTTATTTATTTTGGACTACAATTTTACAAACAACATATTTAATATCCTCCATAGCTTTGAGATACATTACATTATTATTCTTTGGAGACTCTAAGATAACAAGGATATTTCCTGATATGATTGGTCAATTTTGATATTGCAATCTATATCCATTGCATAAGGGCTTTTTAGTTTCTCATGTTTATTTGGAAATTTCATGTTCCTGTTGACAGATATGCTTAACTGACCTATAAACTTTGGTAAAATGCCTATAAGAACTAGGCATTAGTTTCATTTTTACTAAATATCAGTAATGTAAGGAGATTTTTGTTTGTGTGACTCTTTTCATATCCTTCAGCTTAGGTGAGGTGCATGCTGGGAAAGCATGAGCACCTGCCATATATACTACACATGATGATATTGGAACCCAGCAGGGATTAACAGCCTTTCATAGTTCCAAGGCAATGCTGTGGTTTCTACTGAGGATTTTACATGATTGAACTAAATTCTCCTTTGTTCAGCATTTACTGGGCATATTTTTATGTTTATTAGTAAATATTTGAGACACAAAGATCAAGATGACAAATTCCTTGTCATGGTAGATATTTAGTGAGGAGGAGCAGGGGCAAAAGTTAACTTAAATGACCACTATTGAGGTTCAAAAGACTATGTTCAAAGTCCATTAGAAGCCCAAGTACCCAGGGACTTAGAACCAGAACCAACACATCAGTCTACATGTGTCAGTGAAACTCCTGGGAAGTCTTAATGTATGTGAGGGAAAGCTAAAAGTAACTGAAGATTTTAGAATCTGAATTGTAAAGCAATGCCTTTTTGTTCTTCAAGTGGCTAGGGATTATAATAAGTACACTTTTTAATGCTCTAAAATTTACAATGGGAGAATGATTAGGGAATATAATATAATTTAAGTTATTCATAATGAAAATGCTTACATATTCATTAAGTTTAGAAAACAGAAATCTTGGCTCTGGATCTAAATTCACTCTAGTTATATTTAGGTGGGGATTTGATTTGATGAGCTATAATAATAATGATGATGATGATGATAATGATGTTTATGATGATTATGATTATGACAATAGCATTTGATGTATTATCTTCATCTGTGTCCCATACTGCTATAAGTAAGTCCTTCAGAAGATGATTCCTTCTCTTGCACTCATCTGTTACTGAAATATTAGTAATTTCATTTTATTAGTAATTTCAATTTGTAAATGAGTGCATGTGTTTTCTACATCTTGTAATTAATGCAGAAAATGAGTGGTCTGTGATTTTATGTACATTGTTTTCATCAATGGGATCCCTACCAGTACATTTAAAATGTGTATTCTCACAATATGTTAGGCAACTATCTGTCTTTAAATGTAATCTTTGCTAAATTTAATCTCTTAATTTTGCTAATAACTTTCTCAATCTCATATTTTTCATATAAAATTGAAATTTCCACGTTGGAAAAATAATCAATAATGACACAGTTCAAAATGTTGTGAAATTAACTAACTAATATGGCTACCACCAGTCTTCAGTGTTTTCAATGTTTATACTACTTCTCTCCTCTCCCCTCCCATTTCCTCCCCTCCCATCCTCTCCACTCTCTCTCTTCCCTCCCCTCCCCTCTTTCTTTTCTTTCCTCTTTCAGTGCACCTTTGGATTGAACCCAGTGTTGTTTGACATGCCAGGCAATGCTCAGAGCTCCTCACATTATATTTAATAAATATTTTTAATTAAAAATATTTTTCTAGGGAAAAAAGAGAAAAGAAATAAACAGCTATTTTATTATGCATTATAATTCTTTAGCCTTTTTATATAAATAAAGTGGTTTCATGTGTTTAATGATTTTATTACCTGACTTTTAAAGTTAATAATATATTATGAATACCTTTAAATGTTTCCCTTTATTTACAATGTGAATTTGTAGATGCAATTTAGTAAGTATATAGTGGAAGAAATTGTAAAATTTATCTGTTTCTTATTGTGCAGCATTTCTCACATCTTTTCTTCACCCTTGTAACATATGACAAAAGTATTCTCAGAAAAAGTTATGAGCATGGTATTTATGTATTTAGTATACTTGCATGGCAGTGAGATTGAAAAGCAAATGTTTCAAAGGCCCCACCTCTTAATACTCCTAGTGGAGAATACCTTACATGTATAAAGATGCAGCTTTCAGAGTATAGTTAATTCAGGGCTCATAATTGAGACCACTATAATAAAAGGCATATTATTAACAGAAAAGTGTGTCAAATCTATTTAATATAAATTTAATATGACATAGGAACCTTCAGAAAAGAAGACACCAAGCAAGGATACCAGGTCTGGGGCAGTCATGCAGGAATATAATCAGAGAACAGAAGGTTACCTCTGTTTTTCCTCAATACAACCTTCTATCCAGATCCTTCTTTGCTTTTCTGTGTAACATTCATCCCCTTCAGGTAGGAAACCATTGCCCAGAGGGTCTCAGGAGCTACTTCCAGAGTAGGTAGGACAGACCATTCTGTGTTGGAACAGCTGGCCATGAAGAAATGTAGAAGGCCAGTTTCCTGGCCGTAGTTTGCAGTAGTGTTTTTTTGCACCCCCCCCCCCGTGATTATTTTCTTTGAGTCTCATGCTTAGAGAAGCATTGTCATCCTTAGCATTTGTAAACTTGACACAGGCTGGAAACATTTGGAACCAGAGAACCAAAATTCAGAAAATGTCTCCATCAGATTGACTTGTGGGCAAGCATGTGGGAGCCTTTTCTTGATTAATGATTGATGTGGGAGAGCTCAGCCCATTTTAGGTGGTGCCACCCATGGGCAGGTGGTCTTGAATTATATAAAAAACAGACTGAGAAAGCTTATGAAGAATAAACCAGTAATCAGTGTTCCTCCATGGCCTCTTCTTCCTGCCTCAAGGTTCCTGCCTTTACTTTCTTCAATTGTGGACTGTGACCTGAGAGTAGTAAGGTTTTCACCCCCAAGTTGCTTTGGGTCATGATGTTCTAATACAGAAAAAGAAACCCTAAGACAGGCATCATCACTCCAAAATGTGTGAGTGTGTTTTCTTTTGGTGCTGCAGTTGTTTGATTTCACACAGAGATAAACCCTGATATAGAATACGATGATATAGATTCAGAAGAAACTGTACTTCATATTTTGAATTTCAATTTTGTCATACTTTGTATGATAATCTCATGAGATGCTGCAATGATGAGTGGCAGCTTCAAGCTAGTCAAATGATCACTAGATTAAACAATCCATATTTCAAAGGTATGTCCAACCCTGGAAGCCCAAGGAGAACTATGAATGTATCCCAACACAAAATCATAAACTTACCTAAAATGTTATGAGTTTTTTGTGTGATTTATCTTTAGAACTTTATTGAATGGTTCTTGAGTATGAACTTTGTAGATAATGTTGCTTCACAGTGTCAAAAGATTCAACACACCTGAAAGTTGCTATGTTGCTGATTGGTGATTATTCATAGATTGAATTTTATTAAGTACATTTTTATGTTGAATATTTAAAATTTTCATGAATTCGTCAGGTTGTGACCCAGCTGTATACATACATAGCTTTATGGTTATAAAATCCTTTGATCCAAATAGAATTTAACTTGGGATAGCTTTTATTTCTGCAATTACTGATGCTATAATAATGTTCTCAGGTAACTGTAAAAGTAATTTTATAGATCCAGACTAAGAACTTTGTAAGTGTCATCTTATTTAAACATCAAGTATGATATAGAACTACATCCTTTATCTTTTACTGACACAGAAACAGACTTAGAAGTTTTAATGCTAGGTATCTATGGCTTCAACACCTTTCTCTAAGTAATTAGAGTTGTGATGTGATTGATTACTGTAATTATTGGGGATGAATAGATCCCTTGTTGGAGAGATTGACTGTGATGACAGATGGAAGAGAATTTAGAGGCAAAACAAAACCACAGAGTTCCTGCTGATGTCAGTTAAGTCAAACACATGCAGCTCCCGGCACAGTTTGTATAACTTTAATTTCATACTTTCATTCCATTGGGTAACAGTATTTACATATAATTTTGGTCTTTATACACACAGGATGACAAGTGACTTTAGCTTATGCAGAATCATGAATAGGTTCAGTTTATGAGACAAGAAAGGAAACATAGCAACAGAGGTTAAGAGTCTAGGCATTACTCTCATTTCTTATCTTTATATGTTACTATGGGCACAATGAATTATCAAAGATTGGATGATTTATAAACAACAGTCGTTTTCACAGTTTTGACAATCCATGACCAGAGTACCCATGCATGTGGACTGGGATGAAGGCTTTGCCTTGTTGTACACTTTTGTTTTCCTATGTCCCTTTACGTGGGAAGAAAAATGGGAGAGCTTTAGTCTCTGCATAGGCTGCTAATTCTATAAATGGGGCTTCAACCGCGGATCCAAATTACCCCACAAGATGTCGCCTCCTGTGGTGGTATTGTGTTCCCCGAAATATTGTGCATGCTAATAAACTTATCTGGGGTCAGAGAACAGAACAGCCACAATATTAAACATAGAGGATATGCAGTGGTAGCATACGCCTTTAATCCTAGCATTCCAGAGGCAGAGAGCTACCTGGATCCCTGTGTGTTCAAGGATACAGCCAAGCATGGTGACTCACCCCTTTAATCCCAGAAAGTGAGCCTTTAATCCCAGGGAGTGATGGCAGAAAGCAGAAAGGTATATAAGGCATGAAGACCAGAAACTAGAAGCTTTTAGCTGGTTAAGCATTCAGGCTTTCGAGAAGTAGATCAGCTGGGATTCATTTTGGATAAGGACTCAGAGGCTTCCAGTCTGAGGAAACAGGATCATCTGAGGAACTGGCGAGGTGAGGTAGCTGTGGCTTGTTCTGCTTCTCTGATCTTCCAGCATTCACCCCAATAACTGACCTCAGGTTTGATTTTATTTATAAGACCATTTAAGATTTCTGCTACAGCCTCCCAATATTCTCACACTGGGGATGAGCATTTCAATCTACAAGTTTTGAAGGGAACATGAACATTCGATCCACTGCAATAATTGCAATATGTTATACATTAAATCAACTGTAAGTGATTCAATGTGCATTGAATCTTTCAATTTGTTTCAGTCTAACTTTTCCAAATATGAGGCTTTTCCTTACAAATTTCTAAATGACAAGACATGTTCAATAATTTCAGTGATAACCTCTAAACCTCTTAACTGAGTTTATCTTTAACATAGATTTATTTCCTAGTTTATGTGGATTTATGTTCTTTGTATTTTTAAAGTCAGCCCCTTCTCTAGATCCCAATAGTGACATGTTACGGATGAGTAGAGGTTTCTGCTTCTGTCACTTCTGATTTGATTCTGTACACTTGGATAATTTTTAAATCTAAATATAAAATTGTGGTGCTTTTTTTTTTTAAAGACAGGGTTTCTCTGTGTAGTTTTGGTGTCTGTCCTGGGTCTTGCTCTGTAGACCAGGCTGGCCTTGGACTCACAGAGATCTGCCTGGCTCTGCCTCCCAAGTGATAAAATTGTGTTTTATGCTAAAAATCCAGAGAAAGAAATTACGTCGTGTACTGCCCACCATTGCTAATGGTAGGCAGGACAGATGGCAGGTCTGGTGCTCCACAGTCCCTATTTTATACATGATTACATAGAAATTTAGAACGATGAATCTCTAAATGATGTATTACAAATGCAAAATAAGCCTTCGTGGAATATATAGTTTTAACACTTGGCATGTATTGATGGCAGCTGCTGCTCTTTCGCATGTTGTGTCTTCGGTGAGTGAAACATAGGGCTAGATCAATAAATACTCAATGCACAAAAGTTACTTTCACTTTTTATTTTATCTTTTTTTGAGATAAGGTTTTAATATGTAGTCCAGACTGGATTGAAGGGGGTCACCACCATTTCTAGCTTGAGGAGAATTTCTTTATATATAAATTTGGAGCAACTCATTCATTATTTCATTCAACAAACCCTTTTTTTGAAAGTCTAGCTCATTTCTGACAGTATTGTGCTTTGTGATGATGGATGGGCTTTGTAATAGCCTTTAGTGTTTCCACTTCACCTGGTCCTGGGCCTTGGCTGATGGAGGCTTTAACTGTTCTCTTTAAGCGTTAGTTTTTGCCTTATTTCTCCCAATTTCTATTCTCTGCACCTAGTAAATGATTTTTATTTAGTCTACTGGTCTGCTCTCAGATGCCATTCTAGTCTAGAACACAGAAACTTCTTTGTCCTTGCTCAGCTATCACTGAGAGAAAAAGCCCTCAAATAGCTCAGTTTCAAAGAAAAACTTATGATGGACTACGATTATGTAATTTTCCATTCTCAGTGAGATCAGTTGCCACTTTGCTGGACAATGTGCTCAATTGTTCTGATAAATCAAAGAGGATTATGGTGCTTTTGTATTGTTTTCACAATCCTTCCTATATCCTCTGCTGACATTTTCTCAATTTTGACTGAAAATATACCTTTTCAAATATATTTCATTCATATTCTAATTTTTTAAAGAAAATTTATTTTTAATCTAGTTTCAAAATATTGCCTAAACCATATGATTAGTAACTGAATTATTGATACCTATAAGTCCCTACTAAATTATTTCAAAAGCTATATGCACTGTATATCCAAAATTCCAATCTTAAAATGTCAGCTTTAAGATTATCATTTGAAATGCATCTTTCCAATTTTAGAGTTTGAGTGCCATGTTTGACAGGGTACATTATGATTTTCTTTACTTCTTGTTGTCATTGGTCATAGGAAGGAGGTCTTGTCTACTCTGATAGTTTAGACTTTTATTAATGAACTCATTCATACAAATTTGATGTTTTAAGATTATGAGCAAAAATGTTAGTTTATAATTTGAAATATCAGTTGACCTAAATCCATGCCATTATATGATAATATTTTCATTTCTTAGAGATATTTTGAACTATTAACTTAAAATAAGAGAGGCTAAAATTTGATAGTATATGACACAAAAGAAATATCTTCTCTGAAATTATAGTCACAACATAGTAGTGATTTAAAGTATTTAACAAGATGGCATGATTTAAATTTACATAAAATATAATCCATGTGCTTCAATTTCTAGATCAGTTTGGTCAAATAATATACTAGCATTGTTTTTGCAAAGGTATCTGTTTCTGGGTGCACAGTATTGCACACGACATTGGACTCCGCCCCCTTGGTCCTAATATCTCTTCCTGTTCTGTCTCTCTCTTCTTCCCTCACTCCAGTCAATTACCTTAGTCAGAATGGATCTCAGCAATAAAGGAGAGTACAACAAGTGCTGTAAAGGATGTGCAGAAAGAGAGACCTTTATTCACTCCTGCTAGAATAGCATACTAGTACAATCATGTTAGAAATCAATATGGAGGTTTTTAAAAATATAAAATAGAATTCTACATTATCCAGTTGGAACTACTCTTGGGCATATACCAAAATGGCTCTACATCCTACTCCAGACATGTTTGCATATGCATGTTTATTGCTGCATTGATGACAACAATAAGGAAATGAGGAAGGAAGCTATGAGGCTGTGAGGAAGAATACAAGGGAGGTCAGAAAAAACAAAAACAAATTTTGTTTGAAATATGCTACAGTGAACCATAATGCTGGGTATCCTAGTGAAAAAATTAAATAATAAAAATAACATTCTTTCTATTTGAATGAAAACTTCTAATGTATAAATTGTATCCTATTAGTAGTTTCTTGGGTGCTGTCCGTTAAATGTATCTTTGGCATACATATTGCTAGTCTCCCAAATATATGTAAATATATTGAGTACAGTTTGAGGGACTATCATGTTTAAAAGAAATTTCAATAATGATCTTCAGGATACATTTTTAGAAATTTCATGGTAAGTTGTAATTGAGATGTATGCAAAGAATATGTATAGTATTCTAGTGAAAACTGAGTAACTTTACATACTATAACCTCATAAAAATTAAAGATTAATAAATGTTATTATGTGAAGATCATTTTTACTGCTCTCTCTGTCTCAGAAATTATTACACCTAGCTTTCTCATTCCTTATTACTTTTTAGTATTTTTAAATTTCCCATATGATTTATTTATTTTCTAATCCATGTTATCCTAGTATATATTTTAAAATGTTTCATTGGCTTCTTTTTGTTTTACTAATATGCAGTTAGACAGTTGAGTCTGATCACTTTTCTTACTTGATGTGTTTAGTTTTCTTTTAATTTCACCTCTTTATAAAATATGCCCATTGTTTAGAATTATCTTGAGCAAATATTTGGGAAATTTATATTACAGTCATTATTGAAGGACAGTGTATTCAAACAGAACTCTCGGGATATTTATTTACAAGGGACTATGCAGCTTGCATTGCGTGGCTTTGGCTGCTATTACTTAGTTTTGGAATCGTATATCACCTGCCAGGGTCCACAGGATCTTGGCCTTTTTACAGCTGGTTTCCATGGTCTTCTTTTTCCCAGTGATCTTTACTTTTAACAGGAGTTACTGAAGCATCCACTACTAAGATTTTAATAATTTTTTCTAGTCTAGTCTTCTCCATTCACATTTCCCCCCTAGTTCTCCATTTAAAATTATCATAAATTTGCTCACTGTATCTTGACATCTTTCACTTTCTTATAGTCAGAAGTTGTCTTGTGTCCCGCCTGGCCCATGGTTAGGACAAATCTCTCTTACCTGCAGTCCTGCAGCTGCTCATAAAATAATCACTCAGAGGCGTATATTAAGTAAAACTATTAGGCCATTAGCTCAGGCTAACTATTGACTAGCTCTTACACTTAAATTAGCCCATAATTATTATTTATGTCTAGCCACAAGGCTTGGTACTTTTTCTCAGTTCTGCCTTGTCATCTTGCTTCTTCTGTACCTGGCTGGTGACTCCTGATTCAGTCTTCCTCTTCCCAGAATTCTCCTCATCTGTTTACCCTGTCTATACTTCTTGCCTGGCTACTGGCCAATCAGCATTTTATTTATCAACCAGTCAGAGCAATACATATTCACAGCATACAGAATGACATCCCACAGCACTTCCCCTTTTCTGTCTAATCAAAAAGGAAGGCTTTAACCTAGTAAAATTACATAAAACAAAACAGTTATCAAGCAGAATTACAGTTACAATATCTAGTCTACTTATATTTGGCAAAATTAAAGAAGATATCCTATTTATCCTATATTTGTGAGTCTAAGGTTTCATATCTAAATTATCTTTTCTCATAACCAAGGAAAATTATAGCTATCTAGTCTTCAACTACATCAAAGACCCCAAAATAATACCTAAGTAAACAGGAAATGCATTGTAAGAAACTTTCAAAACTCTGGAAATGACAGAGACAGCTGTCTACCTGAACAGTCATACAAAGTTGGGGCATCCATCTTCAGCTAATAGGCCTAGTCTCTCAGTCCCTTTTCCCTTTGTCCTGCAGAATGTCTGATAGTCTCCTCTGAGAAGCAGGAAACTGATGAACCATTTTGCCCCATTTTGGCAAATTCAGTGGTCATTTTCTTGCAGGTCCTACATATCCAGTTTATACAAAATACTATCAGTAGCCCAGGCAAGAGGAGCCTCTTGCTCAAGTGGCTATTTTTGCCAAGAAGAAGATAAACTCCATTTGGAGTATCTTCGATGCCCATCCTCCTCTCTCAAGTAAATTGGTGCTGT
>CABHPR010150277.1:0-17538 GCA_902168415.1 Peromyscus melanophrys
GTAACCCACACCTGACACTGATTGCTGGCCAATAACCTAAGACAAGCTAGCCCAGGGACCTATGGCAAAATCAAGTACCACTGTTCTGCTGAAAGAATGTAGCAATAAAATGTCTGCTAATGATATTCTGCTAAACTCATAGATCAGGGTCTTGCTCAGCCTTCATCAGATAAACATCCTTCTGAAGCAAGTGTGAAAAAAATACAGAGACCCATAGTGAGACAATATTCAGAGAGTTAGAGACTTTCAAAATCTCACCCCTAAACAAGATATCTCCATTAAATCTCTCTCCTCAGGGCTCAGGAAACCCTGCAGAAGAGGAGGCAGAAAGAGGGTAAGAACCAGAAGGAATGGAGACTACCAAGAAAATAGTAACAATGCACATATGAATTCACAAAGACTGAGTCAGCATGCATGGGGCCTGAATGGGTCTGCACTAGAAGGTGTCTTAGAGCTGAATGTAGAAGTGGACACCTGTCCCTACCCCCAACACAGAAGCAGTATGTTGCTGAAAACCACTTGGAAATAAAAGTTAAGTTTTCTCCAATGGAATCTCACTGGAGGAAAAAACTATTTTTTTAATTAAGAAATTTTTTATTCATTTTACATACCAATCACAGATCCCCCCTCTTCCTTCCTCCTACCCCTCCAGCCTCCCTCCCAACCCACCTCCATTCCCTCCTATAAGAAGGTAAGACCTCCCATGGGGAATCAATAGAGTCTGATACATTCAGTAGAAGCAGGTCCAAGCCCCTCCCCCTGCCTCAAGGCTGTGCGAGGTGTCCCATCATAGGTAGTGGGCTCCAAAAAGCCTGCTCATGTACCAGGGCTGGATCCTGATCCTATTGCCAGGGGACTCCTTAAGCAGATCAAGCTACACAACTGTCTTGCTTATGCAGAGTGTCTAGTCCAGTCCCATGGAGGCTGCATGCCAAACAGTAGATATCAACAGCAAATATACTCAATAGCATCTTTGGAAGTTACTTCACTCATAATGTCAAGGTTTTGCTTTCTTTTTTCTTTTATCTTATTTTTGTGATCAATAATATTAAATTGAAACTTGAATGATGCAAATATTTTCTTGATATATTTATTTGATCTCATTTTATTAATCTCACATTTATTTTAGGTGGAAAGAAAAATAGATACATTATTAAAGTTAACTGTATTGTTACATGGTAACACACATTATCTTCTTGATGATGATTCCAGGAATGTGTTTTAGCAGTAAAATAAAATTTAAAAAAAAAATCTGTTAGGAGGATATATGAGAACCCAATTTAAAACTTCAAACTTTTCAATAGTATTTCTATTTCTATGTCTTGTTGATAACTGTGGATTTATCAAAATCAATAAATAAGTTAAATTATTTGCAATATCAAGGGAACTTGAGCCTGGCTAATTTATAAATCTCTGTTTTGTACTACAAAGGATTGGGGTTAGAAGGAAAAGATTGCATAGTTAAATAATTCTATCAAAGCTTTGAGTAATGAAAGCAAATTTCTAGTATTTGCTGTCTCTATTTAAAGTAGGATACAAAGGAAGTAGAATATGGAATCATTTTTTTTTTCTTAACCAAGGAAAGAATTGTATCATGTCCAAATTTCAGGTTGATTCCAACTAATATTAGTCTCACATTAGTGCTACAGGAACATTACTAGTACTAATACAATCCAATAGGAACATTAAATACCATTCTTTACAGATGATTGGGACTTAATCAAGGAAAATTTGCATGTCAACATTCCATTAAACCACTTTCATGAAATTTATTTGAATAACAGAATAACCTTGTCTTCCCATGGTCACTCATTAGTTAATTCTATACATCCCCCATAATTATCACCTTCTGAGTTCCTAGCTATATACTGTAATCTACAGCAGTGACCAGCTAGCAAGATGGGAGTTTGACAGTGTCACAAACACGAGGAGAGAAACCAAACATTCTCTGATTGAGTTTAAGGCCCATGCCATGAGATGGAACCCATGCCTGACATTGCTTGGGTGGCCATGAACATTAGACTTCCATGAGTCTATGGGAAAACCAAATACTTCTGTTCAGCAAAAGGAAAATAGCCTTAAAATGACTCCTAATGACATTCTGCTATACCCACATATCAGTGTCTCACTCAGCCATCATCAGAGAAGCTTACTCTTGCAGTAGATGAGAACTCACACATAGATCAAACTTGGACAATTAGCAAAGAATGAGAGGTGTTTTGTTTTGTTTTGTTTTAATACTTAGTCTTAAGTGGGATGTCTTCTTCAATCCTTCCCATCAGGGCTCAGTGCGATATTTTGAAGAGGAGGCTGAAAGAATGTAAGTGGCAGGAGGTATAGATAACTCTAAGGAAACTGAATGTTATAGCCATAACAGGACTGAGCCACATATGAACTCACAGAGACTGTGGCAGTATGCACAGGGTCTACATAGAGAGGTTCAAGCCAGAAGGGGTCCTATCATTGAAAGGGGCAGGTGGATTCAGGTTTCCATCCCTAACTAAGAAGCTATCTACAATTGATATCCACTTGCAAAGGAAAAATTAGATTCTCCAGTGGAGACTCATTGGGTATATTAACTACCCTTCAGGGTTGGCCACATGGCCAGTAATAAATGGCCAATACAAGGTAAATTCAGAGGTATTTTTGTAGACATTTTTGTCTCATATTGCTTTGAGCTTTATTGTTGGTTTTACTGGTCTTTTGCTTGTATGTTATGATTTATGATCTTGTGTTTTATGAGTTCTGGGTTTGTTTGGTTTTTTTGTTTGTGTAGGTATGCTTCTCATGTTTATGTTGTTTGTTTCATGTCTGCTAGCTTTCTAAGGAGAGCAAGAAAGTACAGGCATGTCGCTGTGTGCGAGAACAGTTGGGGAGGGTTGGGGGGGGTTGGGGGAGAGGAAATGGTTATTAGAATATACTGTATAAAAACATTTTCCCAATAAAATATCTTAGACAGTCAAAATATCAACACTCCTCTGAATTGATATGTGCAGTAAAACTTTACTATTCACAGATAAACAATATGGGATGAAAGCACAGGCTTCTTTTCCTGTGTCAAACGTGTGACTCCTCTCTGAACAAAAGGGCTGCTGTTTGCACATTGGGAGGAAAAGACAAACTGGAAGATCCATCACCTCCTTGGCATTACCATTTTATCTTTACTCTTTTCAAGTACTTCACTTCAAGCAGTATTTATAAAGTGACTAATGTCATGTATGTTTTTTTTATTCTCTATAATATATCAGGTTTGTTTTTTGCTCTTTGTATTGAAAATGAGTTTGGATATCAGGAAACTTAATTATGGTTTTACTTGCCATCATTCAATGTAGCTGTATCAACAAAAGCTGGTGTTATTTGGCCTATTCATTATTGTCCAAACTTTTAGTATCTCCATGGTTAATGGTCTCTCAGTATCTTGGGTGTAGTGACATTTTATAATTCAATAGTAAGTTTAATTCAACAGATAAGAAATAAACATTTTTGGAAACTCGGCTAAAACTCTTCTAAGCCTCTTCAGTTAACCACATTTCCCCATCATTTACATAAAACTGGTTGAAATATTAAAACAAAACTAATTTGTTCTTTCAGGCTAAGTATTTAAATATAAAATTTCAAACTACTAAATATTTTATGTCTTAGGATATCACATGTTTTAAAGGTATATATATATAATATATATATATATTCAGTAATAAATAATGTACATCACATGTCCATTGCTGAAGCAAGTAATGTAACATGTTTTTGCTAATTTGACATATGGCTGTGGTACATTTTAAGTGAATGAATATAGTCAATAAAAATGATTCACATCATATGCTCAAACACATGAAATTTTGAGATCTTACTAATTGGCATGATTGAGTGAGGCAATATGGATATGTAGATAAGAATAATGGCTCATGCCCTCTACCACTTACAACGAAATACACAACCTAAAAATATAAAATTACATTAAAATAAAGATTATGACAATGTAAGAAGACATAATCTCATGTTAACCTTTCAAGCACATAAGAGTGCTATCACATTCTATAGATGAGAAGACAAGCTAATTTACTCAATCTCTAAAATGTAAATTCTAAAAAGTGAGTTAGTCTAAGAAAGATTCAAAGAAAATTTGTATTCAAAAAACACCAAAGATGGAACTTTCAATCAGTAAATCATAGTAACTTCAAGGTCTTCTTCAATAATAGAAGGACTGCATTTGCTCCTTCAATTCAGGACTAGACTCAGATACTAATAAATGACATTTACCTCAATGCAGTTTAAGATGGAGTTTAAATTCTAACAGTATATGTATGGTTTCCTTACCATTACTAATATTTATCTGCTCAAACAATATGTTTCCTTATGAGATTCTTATACATGTGTATATTATACCTTGATTATTGCCCTTTGCCCTCTCCTACCCTTCTCTTTTCGTTGGCTATCACCTCCCACCAAAATAGGATTCTTTGTACTCTCATGCCTTGTGAAAAAAATCAGTTCTTTCTACTACACATGACAAAAAGCATAAGATTTGTCTTACAAAATCTGGATTGTTTTGCCTAAGTGTTAATAAGAGAGATCAGCAGTTGGGAGAAACAATTGACTTGAGATTACCTTCAAAAACTGAGCTTTATAAAGCAAAAGAAATCTTCATGACCATGAGAGCCATGGACAGACCATGAGAAGGGAGAGCATAATGAGTGACAGGATTATCACATCAGTGGTAGCATGATGGCTGTGAGGTGGGAGAGCATTTTAGACATCCCAAAAAACATCAAGGAAGTTGGCTTAAGGAGAAAGAGTAAAAGAGGTAGCTGCAATGTGCAGAGTGATGGAGAAACATGGATGGGAAAATGGGGAGTCTGAAAGGGCATCTATGATCCGACTACTTGATAACCTCCAGTCAACCCATTTTCTTGAAAATAAAAAATTATTGTCTTCTTTATTGTTAGTTAACACTGCACAGCATATCACATTTACTTTTTCATGCAATTGTTGGGTTGCTAAGCAGATTTGATAACTTGACTATTATAGTGTTAGAACAAACAGGACTGTGGAAATTTGTTTTACACACTGACTTTGATTCCAATAGATACATGTTTATGAGTAGTATATCGGGATAATATGCTATTTCTATTTTGAGTCTTTTGAGAAAAAGTCATACTGATTGTCATAGCAGCTGAACTAATTCACAATGCTATTAGCAGTGTATGAGTGTTTTGTCAACACACTTGTCAGTGTTTGTTTTTTTTCTTTTCTTCATGCTATCCATTCTGACTGAGCTGCAATGGGATGTTAATGTATGTGAATTTACATTTCCATACAGCTGAGAATGTCTAACATTTTCCAAAGTCTATTGCCTATTTGTCCCTTTATCAATAACTATCTGCTCAATATCTTTTCCTGTGTACTTACTGAAATAAATATTTATATGAAAACAGCTAGATATATACTTACATATAGTTTTTTTGTGACTATACCTGGTCATACAAATGAGTTACTCAAATACATTTTTATATTATGTCAAGTAAGGTACAGGACTATATTACCAACAATAGTTTGAAGATAGCTAGGTATATACTTATATATAGTTCTATAAGACTATAATTGGTTATACAAATTCATTATTTTAAAACATTTTTATACTTAGTCAAGTATGGTATAACACTATACTAGGATAACAACAATAGTAAATACTAATTTATTTTCATTATTTTATTGAATTTATGCATATATCAAATTGTCAAAGACAGTGTTTAAGACATTAGTGTAATGCCATCAAAGAAAAAAAACATTTAAATTCCTACCTTGTTTCCCTATCACAAAAAATAAAAATGTATGCTTTTTTTCCTCAACCAATTTGCACAGAATTCATGTTAAGGAATACTTCAGGCTATATGATATAAGTTAAATTAACTGTTATGGAAAGTTGTGAATTTAGAACAATTCACACTAAAATCTCCAGAGGATAGGTGTTCAGAATTGACAGATTTGTACAAAAAGATAGATGTTTCTTGCACATTGCTCAATGTAGCATATTCCAAAGCAATATCAGCAGAGATTTAATTAACAAAGTTTAGCTAATTTTCTGAGGCACACCAAATAGAAGCACATGTCTGTAGATGTGAGATTCTTCATAAAGTGAAACATGCTAAGAGTCCTGCTTTAGGGTATATTGTCACAAATGCCACTTTGTATCGATGATGTAGAAGTGACATGGTCATCCAAGTGGGGTACGAGAAAAATATGTGGAGACATTAAGTCAGTGTCTCTTAACTATTCAAACAGTTTTCCTTTAGAGCATTCTCCCCATGTACGCACGCTTTTAATCATCCATGAGTGTATCCTTCTTTTATGTAATGGCTGTGACGATGAAACTTAGAATATGGAGTCACTTTGAGAACTTCAAACCAAATAAAATGGATATGTCTTATGCACTTGTCTTAGTTTGGGTTTCTATTGCTGTAAAGAGAAACCATGACCATAGCAACTCCGATTATCTGTAGCATGAATTAAAAGTTCTTATTAATAAAATCAAACCTCAGCCAGGTATTGGGGTGAACACTGGAAGGTCAGAGAGACAGAATAAGCCACAGCTATCTCACCTCGCTGAATCCTCAGCTGGTCTTGTTTCCTCAGACTGGAAGCCTCTATGTCCTCATATCCGAATGACTCTCAGCTGAACTGCTGCTAGAAGCCTGAATGCTTAACCAGGCCAAATGCTTCTCCAGGCCAAATGCCTCTAGTTTCTTCACGCCTTATATACCTTTCTGTTCTCTACCACCACTCCCTGGGATTAAAGGCTGGCTTTCTGGGATTAAAGATGTGTGTCACCATGCCTGGCTGTTTCCAAGGTGGCCTTGAACTCACAGAGATCCAGAGGGATTTCTGTCTCTGGAATGCTAGGATTAAAGGTGTATGCTACCACTGCCTAACCTCAATGTTTAATATTGTGGCTGTCCTGTTCTCTGACCCCAGATAAGTTTATTAGCATACACAATATTTTGGGGAATACAATACCACCACAGATATCTTTGGTTGTGAACCTAGCCTTTAAGGCTGAGCCATCTCTCCAGACTTAATAGTGCCACTCCCTATGGGTTTATGGGGGGCAATTACATTCAAATTACCACAACACTTAAGCGTTTGAGAATGGACAATAACTAGTGCAAATATGCCTTAGCAGATTAAAAAATCTATACACATGAAATCAATGAAAAACAAAATAGAATTGGATCAATGGTAATAAAAACAATAACAGATTTTCCATGAAGAAATTTTAGTGGATATGTAACACAGCTGTGCATAGAATTCAGTATGCAAGTAGGGCACTTAGTTTAGTCCCTAAAATTCAGTAAAATTGGGTGTGGTGGTGTATAGCTGTAATTCCTGTGCTCAGGAAGTATGGGTAAAAGGATGAGAAAGTTGATTCCATCCTCAATTCCACTGTGAATTCATGGTCAGTACAGTCCTTATCAGACCTGTATCCAAGGGAAAAGAATGTATATATAATATTATTAGTAATAAAAATTCTTAGTATCCCAGGAATTGTAAACAGCATCATCAATAAGGTTTTACTAAATATCACAGCTAAAATAAAATACTGCAGGGATCATTTCTAGTCTCATATAAAATTATTTGGATACAGTTAACAAAAACTTGAAACATAATAAAACAATACAGTATTTTATGGTGTAATATGACTATATATTCAATATTTTTATAGTGTGATATGACTACATTCAGTTAAGAAAGCCAGAAACAAGAAGAGAAACAGGGTTAACTATTTTTAAAAGCTGAAAGATTAATTGTAAAAAAATAATAGATATAGGTAATATACAGGAGGAAAGCATTAACAAAATGTATAGTTCGTATTAAATTAACTTAAAAATAAAAAATAGCCAATATGTAATCTGCAGAGTATCAGTAAACATTTAAATATCATACTCAGTAGTCTTGGGAGTACAAACATGAGAGTCAATTTTTCATTCACATAACATGAAAGTTTAACAAAGACCATAACTCTCAAGTAAAAGATTTTATTAATACTTTTAGAAATTCATAAAATTATTTTAATCATATTCATCCTCTTTCCCCATTCCTCCCACATCGACCTCTGTGGTGGTATTGTGTTTCCCAAAATATTATGCACCCTAATAAACTTATCTGGGGTCAGAGAACAGAAAAGCCACTTGATACTTAGGTTAGGCAGTGGTAGCACAGGCCTTTAATCCTAGCATTCCAGAGACAGAAATCCCTCTAGATCTCTGTGAGTTCAAGGCCACATTGGAAAATGCCAGGCATGGTGACACACGCCTTTAATCCCAAGAAGTGAGCCTTTAATCCCAGGGAGTGATAGCAGATAGCAGAAAGGTAAATAAGGTGTGAAGACCAGAAACTAGAAGCATATGGCTAGTTAAGCATTCAGGCTTTTGAGCAGCAGTTCAGCTGAGACCCATTCTGGATGAGAACTCAGAGGCCTCCAGTCTGAGGAAACAAGACCAGCTGAGGATCCAGCGAGGTGAGGTAGCTGTGGCTTGTTCTGGTTTTCTGATCTTCCAGTTCACCCCAATACCTGGCTCAGGTTTGATTTTATTAATAAGAACTTTTAAGACTTCTGCTACAGACCCCTTTTCTGACTATTACAAAAACAAAATATAATAACAATGATTTATTAGCCATGGTTTTGTAATTCCCCTGGAAATACTTCTTATAATTATGAGGCTTCACACCTGGCACCTGTATGAGCCCAGAGGCCAGTAGAGAACTCTGGGTATTTTGCTCTATCACTCTCTGCCTTCCTCACTGAAATAAGATCTCTCACTGAACCTGGAGTTAGTCTGCAGGTCAGCAGGCCCTGGTGATCTGTCTCTGCCTCCCCCAGTGTACTGGAGTTCCAGTCCTGTGAGATCACATCTAGCATTTTATGTGTGTTCTGGGGATTTAGAACTCAAGTCTCAAAGCTTGGGTAGTAATCACTCTATTGACTGAGCCATCTCCCCAGCTCTACAATTTCAACCTAAAGTCTTACATAAATAAAAGAAAAGTATGCATAATAATTAACAAAATATAAAATATTATTCATAATAAAGATGCAAAAAGGATCTAGGTAGCCTTAAATTGATCTACTATTTAGTAACTACATTAATTATTTAAGGTAAGTTCATTTAATTAAAAACTCTATGTCAATTTTGATATACACATAGATATGTAGTAATATAAGATTTTCTAAAGAAAGAGAAATCTGGCTTGCAAAAATACATGTCTATGATGGAATTTTTCAAGATAATTTGTGGACTGAAGGATGACTCAGCAGTTAAGAGCTCTGCCTCTTCTTCCAGGGGATTCAAGTTTGGTTCCCAGCAACCACATGGTAATTCACTACTACATTCTATAAGTCCAATTCCAGAGGGTCTAACACCCTCTTCTCTCAAGGGGCACTAGGAACATAAATGATGCACAGACATATAAGTAGGCAAAACACCTATACACATAAAAACACAAAAAAATTAAAATTTAATTTGCAAAGATAATGATATGTTTGCATATACCTATAATGGACTTAACCCCTTACAGGTTGACCATGTTTCAGTTGAAGACCACACCTCCAAGAATACATGATAGGGAACAAATTAGATATGATAAAGAAATAATAAGTGGATAGAGGACACCAAGTTGTCTAAGGAGAAGAGGGTATGTGTATTTGGGAAAGGTTAGGGGGGAGATAGAATATGGGCAAATGTCATTACAGGAAATTTCAAAGAACTAATGTTTTCCTGATAGTATTATTTTAGATGGACTTCTAAAATTTTATAGTCCAAACATAATGATAAATTTTAAACAAAAAATTTGAGAAGAAAAAATAGAAATGCCATTGAAAATGCACAGGAAAACACATAACATTTTTAGGGAAATTAATTCACAAATTAAGGCCTATTTGTTGAATCAAATAAAAGTTAGACAATGCTGTTAACAAGGAAGAAGGTTTGTACACACTACTAAAGTGTGTGTTTGAAGAAAATCCTTATAGCAGACAGAGTCCTAGAGAGACTCTGGTGAAGATGAGAATGAGAGACGTTTGGAAAAGACAGAAAATCACTTGTTTTCTTTTGGCTGATAGGCAAAATAAACAATGAGGCTTGCCGTGAGAGCACGATGAGGGGTTTGCTTCTTGGATCTTCCTTTTATTTCCTTTTTCCCTTCTAGCAAGTGTGGGCACCAACACCATATGGAGCAAAAGGGAGCAGATGGGAGGGATTTAGGTCACACTCATGAATGCCTTCAAATAGCTGAGAGTGCGATCCTCCTGCCGCGTTTCCCAACTCTAAAGAAAGTAGCGTAAAATACATTGAAACTTTCGTAGTGGAAGATAACCGAGGACAAAACCAAGGGAAAAACACCTTGCAGCTATCTAGTTTCTGTTTCAGAAACTTTAGCAGGGAAACACTTGGTACCAGTGTCTTACAACGCAGGTGGCTTAGCCCGTGACTGGAAAGCAGGCATTCTTCACTGAATGTGGGAAGGAGGTTTACTTCAGCACGTCTGTAAAGTACTAAAGTTTAAACAGAAAACCACTTCATCCTTTAACCTCGCTCCAATTTGATGCCCCCAAAATTCTCAAATGCCAAAAATATGATATAGCTGTCTCATTCTTAAGATCCTTAATCCTGGTCTAGTCTGGAGGCTTTGGATTGCTTTTGTTTTCTACAACAATTTTTTCTGGTCAGACTTAGAAAGTGGAAAATATTTCTACAGCAGTGAATGACATTTCCAGGATAGCTGTTGATGAGGGAGGGCTCATCAGAAATGACTAAGATAATTAATTACAAGGTACTGTACTGAAATGATTTTCAACAGCATTTTGCAGTCTCCAGAGTTAAATAGGAGACTCTAACTCCTCTGTTGTCTTTGTATCTTATTAAAGTATATTATTATATGTAGCAGGGTTTTTCTTTTGGGCCACTAACCAGCTCCCAAATCATGACACAGAGACATATTAGTTTTGAATGCTTGGCCTAGCTTAGGCACGTTTCTGGCTAGCTCTTTTAACTTAAATTAACCAGTTTCTCTTCATCTTTTGCCTCAGGGCTTATTTCTATCTCTACTTCTGTATAGCTTAACTTTCACTACTTCTATATGTCTGGCTGGCTGGCAGCTTTCTGATTCTGGCCCTGGGCGTCTCCCTGTTCTCCCCTTCTTGTCTTGTCTCCTCTTTTCTTCTCTTTGAACCTAGATTTCTCCTCCTATTTATTCTTTCTGCTTGCTAGCCTTGCCTATCCTTTCTCTGCCTAGCTATTGGCTGTTCAGGTTTTTATTAGACCAATCAGGTACCTTAGGTAGGCAAGGTGAAACAAATGCAAAAATCTTTTCCTAGTTAAAATAATATTCAACAACAATTATACACGACCATTAGGTATCCTAAGAGTTAAGAACATCATGCATTTAGTATCAGAGTATTTTCTAATTGGATGTCAATTTCTTCATTTAAGATATTTTTCTGATCTTTTGATACACACTGAATTCTTGATATTCAGTCAATATATTCCATCATGAAAATGGTTTCTGTGGAAACACTTACACACCAGAAACAATTTTTACATGGGCAAAAAAAAAATGTGGGAATGAAATTTTTAAGTTTTCTAAAATTTCTGAGATTATAATATAATTACATTTCTCCCTTCCTTTTCCCCCTTCTGAACCACCCTGTATATTCCACTTTTTCTTTTTATTGTTGTTAATTTTATTCATCGCCTCCTTTTCAATAATTGCCATTGAATGAATATACATATTTTAATATATATAAGTATTCCTCAATACAGCCTGCTCAATCTGCATAAAGTTTCTTGTATGTTTGTCTTCTCATTTGATAGTGGAACAGGAAATGTGTGCTCTCTCTCAGAGAAGACTGTATTTCCTGCTCCGCTCTAAGCATTCCTAAATTGTCTGTATTTCTTTGTATTAAATGTCTGCATTTTAAAGCAAACAAAGTAAATTTTGGCATAATTTCATGTTGTATTTTCTTCTTAACAAAATCACTTTAATCCATTTCACCTGTAGACTTTTCAGTTTGGATGGTGATGAATTGCTTACAATGCTGGGAATTGCATACCAGTTAGATGATGTTGAGTTCTATGAGAATGATGTATCAGTGGCCTTAAGAAATATAGACGTTTCTCACTCAGTTGGCTTGTTTATCAAAAAAGAATTTAATCAATGCAGCTAAGTCAAACTATTAATCATAGTTTAAGGAAAAGTAAACCCCTTGCTACTTCACCATGTGATTTCCATGTCGATATTATTTCATATGACTATTTTAATGAGTGGACGGTTTAAATATTTCTTTCAAGAACATTTGTGCTTAAAATCTAGATTTTAAATCTAAAAATGCTCGTAACTTTCTTCACATTAATAGATATTTCAACGATTTTTAGGCACAAATAATTTTAGCGAATTTACTCTACCTTTAGCAATATCCTTACACACAGGATATATACATAAACAGAAGAACAAGATATGTATTTCTCCATAAGGACTTCTGGTCTGTAGTTACACTGTTAGATTCAGAAAGCAATAGAGAACAAGGAATAATAACCCTATTCATACCTGAGACTACCTTTAAATGCTTAGTAGAAATCATTATTAACTGCTATGTAATAGTTATGAATCATGACATAAAAGATGGAATCCTGTCATTCCCAATACCATCTATAGAAGTGAAAGGCATATTAACACAGAAAGATACATACCATATGATCACATTCATATGTGGAGTGTATAAAAGCTGATCTCAGAGAAGCTGAGAGTAGAATGATGATAATCAGAGGTTGAGGGACAGAAAGTCATGGGGTGATGTAGCTTATGGAGTGGTACGTTATAATTGGGTGGGAGAGAAATGTATGATTTTTGTCGAATAGTCACATAGAGAGTTGACTATAGATAATGATGATGTGCTCTACTTGAAACAAGAGATGAGCCAGGCAGCGGCAGCTCACAGCACTTGAGAGGCAGAGCTAGGTGGATCTCTGTGAATCTGAGGCCAGTCCGGTCTACAGAGAGAGATCCAGGACAGGAACCAAAACTATGCAGAGAAACCCTGTCTCAAAAAACCAAAAGAAGAAAAAAAGAAGAAAAAAAAAAAAAGAGATGAGAAGAAAATAATTTAAATGTTTTACCATAAATAATTATTAATAAATTTACATTTGTAATATATAGTGATAGATATCATATAAAATAAATAAATATATACTATATATATATATGATTTTCTCATTATATAATGTCCTGCATCAAAACATCACATGATAAGCTATAGATTTTTGCTAAATTACCAGCTAAAAGTGACCTGGCACTGGGAATATAGCTCGGTAACAAAGCCCTTGCCTAGCATTCATGAGGCCATAAGTTCAGTTCTCAGTCAATAAATATAAATAAATAAATAGTAGTAATCAGTTATGCATCATTTCTTATTTAGGTACCAATCCTAGCATTATTGCTCAACTTTCCAGAGACATAACATACCCAGAGGAAGGGCTACCCATTTAGGCTTTTGGACATGAGAGATGAGTCTGAGTATATATGAAAAGAGAGAAGGAAGGTGGTTTAGATCGGTCACAAATTAACTCATCTGGAACTAAGGAACATTGGGGCACAATATCCAACTCTACTCAAGCTTTCTATTCAGAGACTAAGGCTTAGGAGAAAAATTATCCAGAGAAACAAAGAAAGGTTCAGTCTCACAAAGAAAATAGAAAAATAACCCTATCTCTTCATATCTTTCTTGTGGGGTAGGGGGTATATGTTTATGTGTTTATGTGGGTACGTGTAATAAGATGTATGAGAAGCCAGAGATTGACATCCAGTGTTTTCATCAATAATTCTCTACCTCACTTGTAGACGAAATTCTAAACGGTCTTATTAAATAAGAAACACAGAGCCAAATACAGAGTTAAAGCCTAAGAGATCAGAGCAAAAGCCACGACTCCCTTTAGCTTACCACTCACTGTCGTCCTTTCCCTAAGAGAGAGACCTTCTTCCTGTGTGTCTTGCATTTTATTGCTTTCCTGTTCTGCCTTCTCATTGGCTCTAAGCCCAGCCACATGACTTCCTTGTACTGCCCATCTATACAGACCTCCTGGTCTCTATGGTCGATACTGAGATGAATGACTCAAGGGTCACCACGCTTGACGACACAGACTCTGCCTGCCATGTGACTGGATTAAGGCATGGGCTACCACCACCTGACTTCTATTCCTGGCTCTCTGCTAATGACCTCTGATCTCCAGGTAAACTTTATTAACATACAAATAAAATCACATTTCAGCACAATTAAAATATCACAGCACTCACTTTTTGATATAGGGTCTCTCAGGAACCTAGAGCTTATCTATTGGTCTAGTTTTGGATGGACAAAGAGCTACAAAGATCTTCCTGACTCCACAAGTCATCTCCTTCATTACTAGGGTTATAGACAAATGGTGTAGCGCCAGTCTTTTATGCCATGTACTGGAAAGTCAAACTCTGGTATTTATGCTTGTATAGCAGACAATTTACTGAATGAACCAGATCCTGGCTCCCAATTTGTCTATTTCTAGATGAAATGATCTTAAATCATTACATCCTGAATATATATAGAACACTCTTCTGCCTCATTTCTTTTCAAGTGGTGGAATTACAACTTTATCTGGCTGCAGTTTGATAAGTGAGCTTCTTTCAATGTATATAAAGCTAATTACCATCTAAAGAATATCTATAAAGTAAGAGTGACAAAATGTGTGAGTGATGCTTGAGCTGTTCCAGGAGCCCCTTTTCTATGACATGTCATCGAGGTCTTCTGTATTTATACACAGTTAAGTTCACAGGGGTTAATACACTTGGGTTTAAAGATCCATCCTGTCCCATCTCATCACCAGACTTAGTTGAACTAGACCTGTAGAGGAATTCAGTGCCCTATAAGCACAAGCAATTATAGGTGTTTCATTAAAATATCACTGACTTGGAATTTGTTGGTAATCACTTAAAGATTGATTGATACCTTGATAGCATAAAATGCAATCTACATCTCCACATATATCTCAGTTGTCTGTGATTGTCTTGCATGCATTCAAAATGTTAAAAGACTAGCTTTAACCTTTCCTTGTTATAATAATATGAGCATAGTAGTTATTTGTGTACCTGAGGATACCGGCAAGAGACAACTTATTCTGTTAGATTTGAGCATGTGAAACTAAACAAAATTTCCAATTAATGGATTCGAGAAGAACATGAGGTACCTTAGGGGAGCTATGCTGTGGCATAACCCAGATTGCAACCTTAAACACAATTATGAGTTTTAATTAAATTTAATTTAGTTTAAATTTGATTTAATTACAAACACTGGAAGTATTTGTCATGCTTATCTAATATCAATCAATTTTCTAATGACTAGAGACAAGAAGAAAAGTAAAGAAAAAAATTTGATGGCTAATTTGAATGTATTCCATTTGCCTTAGACTTGGGAAATCTGTCCTTTATAAAGCATAGTAAGTAATGCATGGGAGGCAATATAATTTATGTATCATGAAAATATATGTATTGTCTGTCACTGTCAAATATTACCTTTGTAATTCATCTTTATTTAAAATGCCATTTACAGTCTCAGCAATATTTGCGATGTAGAACATCTGTATGGTTTCATAAAAATCACATTGCTCACAGCTGCTTGCTGTTCTGCCTGCAGCTGTGGTGTAGTTTGCTTCGTAATGCTTGGGCTTCCTATTTTATCTCTGAGAAGGAAACTACGAAGCCCAGATGGCTCATATTAATTATGCGGTAATAGGTGTTGGCTTGTCTTCTATTTCTCAGCAGGACTTCTATTGATCTCAGTTCTGTCAGGAACTGATACATGTTCGTGGAAGAGTCGCTTTGTATAAATCTCATTTTCCTGATCAATATAATGACCATGCCACTTTCAGCCTGTTTTCTGAAACTCTGTGTTTATGAGGCTACACAGGAGCACCTGGACAGAGGACTGAGTATCACAAGCAGACACGTCCTAGGTGCTTATGCCTGTCTTACAGATTTTGTATTTCCAGTAACACAGTCATTTGAATAAATTACTTTTTCAACTTATAACAATTGTGATTCTTTACTTTCTAATGATCTTTTTTCCATAGTATGAAAATTAGCCATTATAAGAAGCTAGATTAACTCTGACTAGAGTTTCCTTTAAATGGGATTTAATAATGACACTGATAGACAACCTCTTTGGGGGGCAGTATCCCTCTTTCTGGATTACTTCATTAATGGAGTATGGTAATGACTAGTGTCTAATAAGATAGATTGCTGGGCTGACCATTTGGGAGCTGAGAAACAATAGATGTGCTCCTCCCTGGGAAAGACTATTTCTCCAATTCTCAACAAATTTCTTGGTTGTCTGTGGTTATTTGTGTAGGGTTGAGGCTTCCTAGGCTTTCTGTTGTTGTTGTCCTTGCTTGGCTGAAGTTCAGGCAGTCATGGTGGTTAGACTTTATAAGTATAGATTCTAACAATACTAAGGGACAGTGTCACATCAAATTCCCTGATCCTCTGGGTCTAACAGTTAATTTTTCAAAAGAGGCTATGAATTTGAAAGAGAGCAAGGAGGGGTATATGAGAGGGTTGGGGGTCAGGAGAAAATGAAGGATAATTGATGTAATTACATTATAATCTCAAAAATAAAAATGATAGATTACTGTGAAGTGTAAATGAAAAAAAGTCCCGTGGAATACTTTTAAAAAAATAAAGCAGATGACAGAGGAGGTACCTTAGAAGTTCGATGCTGTCTCACATATTTATGTACTTTCTTGTTAGATTGTAGTATATTGTGAAAGTGATATTGATTTTGGTTTTGATTAGATTATATTTGTAGTAAAGAATCCAGAGCCTACAGTCAAATATACAAGAGATGGTGTGAGTTTGTTAGGGCCACTATAACAAACTGCCATTGACTATGTGGCTTAAAGTAACAGAAATTTATTCTCTCAAGCTCACAGTTCTACAAAGTAGAAATCTGAAATCAAGCTTCCTGCTTTTTCAACACATGGTTCCTTTCATTATGCTGGAGGTTGCCAGTAATTGTTGGCCCTTCTTGACCTGCCATTTTTTTTTCACCCATTTTACATGGATATCTTTCTCTATCTCTGGCTTTAAAAAGATCACTCATTTACTTAGGGTCCATTTGTATTAAATGGGACCTCACTTTAACTTGAATTGATCTTTAAGACACTGTTCTATAACGCTATTCCCAAACATGAAGCCAAAACTACATGTGAAGATAACTTCCTGAATCTGAAAAGAACAGCATCAAAATAATGGAAAGAAAGAAATAAGGCACTAGAGAGATGACTCAGTATTTAAGAAACGTTTTTGCTCTAACAATAGACTGAACTTCAGTTCTCAGTACACATGTCAGTTAGTTCACAACCACCTTTAAGTTTAGCTCCAGGGATTCTGATGCCCTCTTCTGGCCTCTGTGTGTACATGCACAAATGCAAACACACACACACACACACACACACACACACACAC